>WNWK01001333.1:0-155000 GCA_009830355.1 Cherax destructor
CCATCTTTTATTAATAAAAGTGTATATACCTGTGCTAATAAGGTAATAGAAGCTATGAGTTAATGGGGGTGTGTTGATGAGTTGGATGAGCTAAGGGGCGTAGTAATTGATGAATAGAGACCTAACGGGGTACAGAGTTGATGGACTAAACGAGGAAAGGGTTGAAGAGTTAATGGATAGGGCGAGCTAAAAGGGTCTAGAATTGATGGATTGAGCGAGGTAATGGAGGGGAGAATGGAGTCTCGACGTTATTACCTTAGAGCGGCTCCGGCAGGTGCCTCTGCTCCCTCCACTATGCTAATTACACAGAGTTGAATAATTAACGCTGGAAATTTGGCAGCATGGCGTTACCTGGTGATACGCGTTGTTGGTTCGTTACCAGCACTGTAGTGCTCCGCGTCCTGAAGTCCTTACACTGCAGTACTCAGCGCCATGAAGTCCTTACCTGCAGTTCTCATCTTCCTGAAGTCCTTACACTGCAGTTCTCATCTTCCTGAAGTCCTTACAATGCAGTTCTCAGCTTCCAAAAGTCCTTACACTGCAGTTCTCAGCTTCCTGAAGTCCTTACACTGCAGTACTCAGCATTCTAAAGTTCTTAAACTCAGCACTCAACGTCCTGAAGTCCTCACACTGTAGTGCTCAGCGTCCTGAAGTCATTACAGTGATCAAGAGTTCTGAAGGCTTCATAATAATCTTCTCATTCAGAGAAACTTAGCCTTCTCAACTTTTCCTTAGACCACAACTCACTCGTTACGAGGATTAGTGTGTGTGTTGTGTGTGTGTGTGTGTGTGTGTGTGTGTGTGTAGGTGTGTGTGTGTGTGTGTAAAGCATTATAGTTCCATATTATCATAAATTTCGGAAAGAAGGTAATTTGTCTTGGAGGCTCTATCCTCCGGTCGTTAATCAAAGACACACTCCCTTGTGCTCTCCGACTGTCATAAGTTATAGACTTCAAAATAATCATTTCAAGCAAGTCTTGCACCGTCCAAGTGTTTAATTGCAAATACTAATAACAGGAAACTTAAATACACACACGCATACACACACACACACACACACACACACACACACACACACAAACACCTACACACAACACACACACACACACACACGCACACACACACACACACACACACACACGCACGCATACACGGGGTCAGAAGTTAAGACTCGATCCCTGCAACCACAAATAGGTGAGTACATTTCGCCCTACACGTTCGTGTAGGGCAAAATGTTCCAATTGTTTTTTTTTCTGCCTTTTTGACCATTCTCTAGTCTTTTCTGCATTGCGATATTTGACTCCACTCAAAACCTGACTCAATATTGTTGACATTACCTAAGAAGAACATTCCGAAAAAATGGCACCTGATCCACACATCCTGACGCACCTGATCCACACATTCTGATTCACCTGATCCACACATCTTGACGCACCACACACTCCATGACTTCCCGGAGATCTGAACCCAAAATAACACAGATTAAACTTACCAGGAAGAAAATATATGTCAGCTCTGACATCAGCTCTTGAAAAAAAAAAAGTTCCACTTGAAGAAACTGTAAACTTTACCATCGTAATTTGGACGAACTAAAGTAAAGTAAAGATTTATTTCTTTATAAAGGTTACAATGTGTAATTACAATTTTGGTTTGCTAAGCACAAATAATAGCACTATCATGCCGGGGCATTTCGGGCATTTCGGGCATTTCGGGCATTTCGGACTTGAGTTTACATGTGCCCTTACACGGAACTTTATAAAATTAGAACTATTTTGTGTTACGGATGTCTTCTCTTCATTATATAGGCCAAAAACAATGACATGGCTGTAATTTAGTCATGTGGCTTTGGAATGCATGGAGATATTATCATAATAAAGCACATAAAAAGGTTTAAACCCGTATGGGTTGCTCAACACTGCACGCTGAGATGCTACCAGATCACTTCTTGTTGAGCACGTGGGGTTGACCTCTTGTCCGCGTGGCTGGATGGGCGAAACATCGTGAGGTTTCTTTGGATATAACACATTATTCTATAAGAACATAAGAACATAAGAACATAAGAATGGAGGAACACTGCAGAAGGCCTACTGGCCATACAAGGCAGGTCCTTATCAAAACCACCACTACCTAAAAATTTATTCCCGTACTCACGACACAAATCAAACCCAGCCCCTCCCACTCATATATTTGTCCAATCTCTTTTTAAAGCCACCCAAGGTCCTAGCCTCTATCACAGTACTCGGAAGATTGTTCCACGCATCTACAACTCTGTTCGAAAACCAGTACTTGCCTATGTCCTTTCTAAATCTAAATTTATCCAATTTAAATCCGTTATTTCTCGTTCTTACTTGGTTCGATATCCTCAGTATTTTATTAATATCTCCTTTGTTTATGCCCATCATCCACTTGTACACCTCGATGATATCTCCCTCATTCTACGTCTCTCCAGAGAGTGGAGATTCAACGCTCTAAGTCTATCTTCATACGGGAGATTTCTTATACTGTAAATCATTTTAGTCATTCTTCTTTGTATGTTCTCCAATGAATCTATATCCATCCTGTAGTAAGGAGACCAAAACTGAGCTGCATAATCCAAATGAGGTCTCACTAGTGATGTATAGAGCTGTAAAATAACTTTTGGACTTCTGTTGCTTATACTTCTTGAAATAAATCCTAGTAATCTGTTAGCCTTATTGCGCACACTTAGGCACTGTTAGTCTTGGCTTTAGATTTCTGCTTACCATGACTCCCAAGTCTTTTCACATTCTGTATGATCAAGCTCAACTTCACCTAGTTTATAAATTCGAGGGATATTTTCATTACCAAGGACAGCACCTTACACTTGTCCACATTGAACTTCATCTGCCACTTTTAGACCAAGACATTAATTTATCCAAATCCTCCTGGAGTTCACTGTTATCCTCCTCAGAATGAATTATACGGCCTATTTTTGTATCATCAGCAAATTTACTCATGTCACTTGCAATTCCTTCATCAAGGTCATTAATGTAAATTATGAACAACAATGGGCCCAAAACTGATCCTTGTGGAACGCCACTAGTGACAAATCCCCATTCAGATTTGACCCCATTAATGGAAACTCTCTGCTTTCTATTGGTAAGCCATGCCTCTATCCATGCTAGAACTTTACCTCCTATACCATGAGCTGCCACCTTTCTTAAGAGTCTCTTGTGAGGTACTCTATCGAAGGCCTTACTGAAATCCAAGTAAACTATATCATATTCTTTATCACTGTCTACTGCCTCAAATGTTTTATTGAAAAACGTCAGTAAATTTGTCAGGCAGGAACGACCTCTCGTAAACCCATGCTGAGATTCATTAATCAAATTATGTTCTTCAAGGTGACTTCTGATAATATCAGCTATAATTGATTCTAATAATTTGCCTACTATAGACGTGAGGCTTATTGGACGGTAATTTGATGGAATGGACTTATCCCCTGATTTGAATATAGGAACTACATTAGCTATCTTCCACATCTCTGGCACAACACCAGTTAGGATGGACGTATTAAACACATTCGTTAATGGCTGACTAAGTTCCATTTTGCATTCTTTAAGTACCCTGGAAAACAACTCGTCGGGTCCCGGGGACTTATTTTGCTTCAGTTTATCTATCTGTTTGATAACCATGTCCCTCGTGACAGTAATATTAGTTAATTTGAATTCTTCAGGAACTGAATAATTGTTAATTTCTGGAATCTCATTTACGTCTTCTTGTGTAAAGACTGACAAAAATAGTCATTAAATAGAGAACACATTTCCAGTTCGTTATCCGTCAGCTGTCCATTCCCAATTTTCAGAGGTCCTACCTTTTCCCTCACCTTCGTCCTGTACACTTGAAAGAACCCTTTGGATTAGTCTTTGATTCATTAGCAACCTTAATCTCATAGTCACGTTTAGCCTTTCTAATCCCCTTTTTACTTCTCTTTTCAACTGAACATATTGGTCAATAAGGTTAACATCTCCTCTTTTGATGCGCCTATAAATTCCTCTTTTCTCCCTAATAAATGTTTTAGCCTCCTGTTAATCCATTTGGGATCGTTATTATTTGACCTAAATTCTCTCTGGGGAATAAACATACTCTGTGCACGTTGTACATTATTAAGAAACAAATCATAAACGCAGATCCCATCGTAATCGTTAGCTAGATTACCCCAGTCGAGATTAGACAGGTGTTCCCTAAGTCCAATATAATCGGCAGAACGAAAATCAGGAACTTTTACCGTATTATCCCTATTCTCGTACTCCCATGTAATATTAAAAGTAATGGATTTGTGATCACTAGCTCCAAGCTCTTCAGTGATCTCCAGATTATTTACAAGAGTTTCTTTATTTGACAAGACTAGGTCGAGCAAATTATTACCTCTGGTAGGCTCCGTCACACACTGCTTCAGAAAACAGTCCTGAACTACTTCCATAAAGTCACTGGACTCCAGATTACCGGTCAAAGAAGTCCAGTCAATTTGACTAAAGTTAAAATCCCTACTAACACTACGTTATTGTGCCTAGAAGCCCTAACAATTTCGTCCCAAAGAAGTCTCCTCTATCGTGATCCAAGCCTGGAGGTCGGTATATTACACCTAGAATCAGTTTTCTTGACCTTCTAGAAACTCTACCCAAACAGATTCTGTTAATGATCCATCTATTTTTATGCCTGTTTTTATGCAGCAATTTATATTTTCTCGTACATACAATGCAACTCCACCCCCTTTCCCATTATATCTATCTACATGGAACAACTTAAACCCCTGAATATGACACTCAGCAATCATATCCCGACTCTTGGTATTATACCATGTTTCAGTTATTGCAATGACATCAAAGTTCCCAGCACATGCTACCAAACGTAATTCGTTAATTTTATTTCTGGCGCTTCGACAGTTAGTATAAAATACATTGATATGTATCTTCTTGTGAACCTTTTTCAGCTTTTGTTTTACACAATTTCTGTTACTATCATTACCCTGTGTCACTCGATTACTGTTATTGTTATGATTTATGATATCAAAGCCTGAATCAATATTTTGGCCCTCATTATTTACCATTCCTAAACCCATACCTCTAACTAATCCTAGTTTAAAGCCCTAACAACATCCTCAACTGAGCTAGAGAGAAATTCTACACCTGCCCTGGATAAGTGAACCCCATCCCTGGCATACATGTCATTTCGGCCATAGAAGTGGTCCCAGTTGTTAATGAATGGGACTGCATTATCCTTACAGTGTTTGTCCAGCCAGCAATTTATACCAATCGCTCTGGACAGCCATTCATTTCAACACCCCTTCTTGGCAAAATGCCACATATAACAGGGCTCCTCCCTTCTTCCTAATGATGTCTATTGCTGCCTTATACCTACTAACTAAATCCTCACTTCTACGCTTGGATACATCATTGCCTCCAGCACTGAGGCAGATAATAGGATTGATCCCATTACCATGCATGATGTTGTCAAGTCGGCTAACAATGTCTTCCATCCCAGCCCCAGGAAAGCAAACCCTCTGTCTCCTACTCCTATCTTTCAAGCAGAAGGCCCTATCCATATATCTAACTTGGCTATCCCCAACAACAACAATGTTTTTACCTTCCTTGGTACAGTTCGTCGTGACGTTCCCAGTAGTCGACTCACATTCGTCTGGAAGCACAGAAAAGGAGTTCGAAGTTTCCACAGCAGTCTCTTTCTTCTTCGTCGTTACTACCTCTCCATTCGTCTTCTTGATCTTCAACTTCGTCCCATGCTGTCCGGCCACTGCCCAGGTTACCTTCTTGACCTGAGGACTCACAACAGGAGGACTACTACGAATCCTCTTGTTTTCCTCCGTCAATCGCCGTATCTCAAGCTTCGCTACCCTCAATTCCTCCTTAAGCTGCTGGTAAAGTTGCTCAATAGGGGGCATCTTGATTCAGTCCACAGGGAGTACACTAGACACGTCTTCACTGAGCTAAGAACAGGTCACCACTGTGAATTTGAAGACTGGAGGTGAGTTTCCATCGTCTGACGTTCTACTAGACCGTACTGACGCTTACGTGAACACTGTGATTTGTCGACGTATAGGAAACACTCACACACACACACACACACACACACACACACACACACACACCGGCCGGACGCCGTCCGGGTCAGTCGCATCTTGTAGGGCTCTGTGCATATAAATGTTTTTGAGGGCTACCCAAGGGTAATTCAGGGGTTATCAAGTGTGTCAGGGTAGTGAACATCCCTTGAAGTGATTTACAAGTTGCCCTGAGCCACATAAGTGTGGGGAGAGCCATAATTTTATAAGTGAACTAGAAATATATATTTGGTGGCGGAGTCAGTGGGCCTAGTGTGCTCCAGGCGACGTTGCCACGTGTGTCACCCTAGATAATAAAGTGAAATAAACATGTGACAAGTGAAAGAAATACAGTGAATAGGTTATATTATATATCGACAAGAAACGAAAGTGGATATACGCCAGAACATCACATCGAGTTGGACAATCTACAGGATACTACACGCTGGACAGCTGCATCGCATCGCAAGTATTCACCTATGCGTGGTTTTGGGGTGTCGGGAGTAAGTTCCAATTACCTAACCGCTAAGCTGCTTGCGAACGGTCAACTCTCATAGTAAGATAAGGAATAGGATATCAAGTACTCAGTAACAAATAGCAATTGGTAATTTCTAGTAGAAAAGGACGAGCAGACAGGTGAATCATAGAATACATTAACTGGTAGCTCAGGTGTGTCAGGTCAGGCCAGGTAGAGGAGCACTGTAGACTACGTGTTACTCGCAGACCTCACATACCACTCATACACCATAACACAATTTCACCACTACTTTTCACACAATAAATCCACACACATATAGTTCCACACACACGCACACACATTAACTGGTAGGTCAGGTGTGTCAGGTCAGGCCAGGTAGAGAAGCACTGCAGACAACGTGTCACTCGCAAACTCAACATACACACCCATACACCATAACACACAATTTCACCACTACTATTCACACATACATACACACACAAACATACATACACACACACATACATACACACAAAAAAAAAAAAAAACTAACACACACACACACAAAACTAACACACACACACACACACACACACACACACACAAACTAACACACACACAAAACAACACACACAAAACTAACGTGCACACACACACACACACACACACACACACAAAACTATCACACACACACACACATACACACACAAAACTAACACACACACACAGGCCCACACACACTCTTTCCCCCTGCTCCCTCCACCCACCTCTCCCCCACTCCCTTCCCTGAACCCCCTCTCTCACCCACCTCCTCCCCCTCTCCCTCTCCCATTCTCTCTCCACCTCTGTTTCTCCCCCCTTCACTCTCTCCTCATAATCCCCCCTCTTTCCTCCTCCCCACCTCTCTTCCATTTCCCCACTGTCTTCAGTTTCTCCTCTTCCTCCATCCACCCCCCCACACAAACACTCAGGCAATCACACCACAAAACAACCACACAGAAATACATAGTTTTTCACTCTGTGGCATCTTAAAAATAAAAAATAAAAATGGGGTCCCAGAGAGCAGGACGGAAAACTAGGGGACTGGAGGATGAGTCTGCAAAGGAAGATTGGGCAGCAGAGCTCATGAAAAGGGAACATGAGTGGGGAAGGAAGCTAGAGGAGCTTAGCATGAAAATGGAAGAGAGGATAGCTGCAGAAAGCAAGATAATGGAGGAGAGGATAGCTGCAGAAAGCAGGAAGTGGGAGAAGCAAGTCACAACAGCAGAGGCTAAGATACAGAGATTAGAAGAAGAACTGAAAAAGTTGAAACAGCCTAAAGAACTAAAAAGCAATGTAGACATGATATCAGAAACTGCTACCTCAGTCACAAAGAAGAGGACTGTAGAGAACGGAGTGAAACTGTATGCAGAGGCCATATCAGACCATCGTGGAGCCGAGAGAAGAGAGGATCACATCAGGAACAATCGAGGGAGTGTAGTAAAAGGGAGAGCTAAGCTATATGTAGAAGCCCTAACAGACCACAGCAGTGCACAGGGAAAGTTAAGAAGGGAAAGCGACAGGCCACTGGGCCAAGGGATAACAGACAGTGAAGAGATTGAAGAAAGGAAAGCTGCAATGGAGGCAACTAAATCGAATCAGGGGGTTTCATAGGGATAGGCAGTGGGAGAATGAAGAGAGAGATCAGTCTTTGTTTATGGGCTCCAGGAAGCTGAAGGAGAAACTTACGAAGCAAGAAAACAAGGGGAAAAATGCGATTGAAAACATCATGAAAGCAATAGGAGAAGATGACATGACCCAGCTGGCAAATTTTCAGAGAATAGGGGTTTGCAAGAGGAAGAATCCGGCCAGTCAAAGTAATTTTCAAAGCAGAATTGACTCGAAACAGGATCCTGCAGGAGAAAGCAAGACTAAGGGATATGTCAGAGTACCGGAGGGTGTATCTCGACCGCGACAGAACACGGGAAGAAAGACAGAAACTGAAAGAGAGGGTACAGAGACAAAAGGAGGAAGAGAGATGGACAGGAGAACCCAGACTCAGGAGGAAGCTCTAATACAACCACCTTCAGATGTTCCCCAACCTGGACAACCCCAATGCAACCAAACAACCTAACCCAAAACACACATGCCATACCCAATGATTCCACCCACCTCATTACAAACTCCACCTTCCCACCAACCACCCATAGTTCCCCATCAGATCTCCCACTTTCCCAACCCCAACATACCCCCAGACTACGGTTTTAGAAAAGAAGTTAAAGGTTTGGTATACAAATGCAGATGGTATAACAAATAAATGTGAGGAGTGGCATGAAAGAATAAAGGAGACATCCCCAGACATAATAGCACTCACAGAAACGAAACTCACCAGGATGATAACAGATGCAATCTTTCCACCCGGATATCAAATCCTCAGGAAAGATAGAGGGAGCAGAGGGGAGGGAGGAGTTGCACTGCTCATTAAGAACAGGTGGGGATTTGAGGAAGTGGAAGGAATGGATGGAATGGGTGAAAGGGACTACATAGGAACAATTCAGTCTGAGGGCCATAAGGTGGTAATTGCTGTAATGTACAACCCGCCACAGAACTGCAGGAGGCCAAGAGAAGAATACGACGAGAGCAACAGAGCAATGGTAGACACACTAGCCGAGGTAGCCAGAAGAGCCCACATGGGGAGAGCAAAGTTACTAGTTATGGGTGATTTCAATCACAAAGAGATTGATTGGGAAAACCTAGAGCCCCATGGGGGTCCTGAATCATGGAGAGCCAAGATGATGGATGTGGTACTGGAAAACCTCATGCATCAACATGTTAGAGACACTACCAGAGAGAGAGGTGGGGATGATCCAGCAAGACTGGACCTAGTATTCACCTTGAGTAGTTCGGACATCGAGGATATCACATATGAAAGGCCCCTTGGAGCTAGTGATCATTTGGTTCTGTGTTTTGATTATATAGTTGAGCTACAAGTGGAGAGGGGAGCAGGAATAGGAAGGGAGAAACGAAACTACAAAAGGGGGGACTACACAGGCATGAAGAACTTCCTACAAGACGTTCAGTGGGAGAGAGAATTGGCAGGAAAACCAGTAAAAGAAATGATGGAATATGTGACAACCAAATGCAAAGAGGCAGAGGAGAGGTTTGTCCCCAAGGGAAACAGAAGTAATGGGAAGACCAGAACGAGTCCTTGGTTCAGCCAGAGGTGTAGGGAGGCAAAAAGTAAGTGTAATAGAGAATGGAAAAAGTACAGAAGACAAAGGACCCAGGAAAATAAAGAGATTAGCCGAAGAGCCAGAAACGAATATGCACAGGTAAGAAGGGAGGCTCAGCGACAATATGAAAATGATATAGCATCAAAAGTCAAGTCTGACCCGAAGCTGTTGTATAGCCACATCAGGAGGAAAACAACAGTCAAGGACCAGGTAATCAGGCTGAGAAAGGAAGGTGGGGAGTTCACAATAAACGACCAAGAGGTATGTGAGGAGCTCAACATGAGATTTAAGAAGTATTTACACAGGAGACAGGAAGGACTCCAGGAATTCAGAATAGGGAGGTATACCAACAAGTGCTGGATGAAATACACACAACCGAGGAGGAGGTGAAGAAGCTGCTATGTGAACTCGATACCTCAAAAGCGGTGGGACCGGACAACATTTCTCCGTGGGTCCTTAGAGAGGAGCAGAGATGTTGTGTGTGCCACTAACACAAATCTTCAACACATCCATTGAAACTGGGCAACTACCTGAGGCGTGGAAGATGGCAAATGTAGTCCCAATTTTTAAGAAAGGAGACAGACACGAGGCATTAAACTACAGACCTGTGTCACTGACGTGTATAGTATGCAAAGTCATGGAGAAGATCATCAGGAGGAGAGTGGTGGAGCACCTAGAAAGACACAAGCTTATAAACGACAACCAGCACGGTTTCAGGAAGGAAAATCCTGTGTCACAAACCTACTGGAGTTTTATGACAAGGTAACAGAAGTAAGACACGAGAGAGAGGGTGGATAGACTGCCTTTTTTGGACTGCAAGAAGGCGTTCGACACAGTTCCTCACAAGAGATTAATGCAAAAGCTAGAGGATCAGGCACACGTAACAGGAAAAGCACTGCAATGGATCAGAGAATATCTGACAGGGAGGCAACAACGAGTCATGGTACGTGACGAGATGTCAGAGTGGGCACCTGTGACGAGTGGAGTTCCACAAGGGTCAGTCCTAGGACCTGTACTGTTTTTGGTATATGTGAATGACATAACGGAAGGGGTAGACTCAGAAGTGTCACTATTTGCAGATGATGTGAAGTTAATGAGAAGAATCAAATCAATCGAGGATCAGGCAGGACTACAAAGAGACCTGGACAGGCTGCAAGCCTGGTCCAGTAAGTGGCTCCTTGAATTTAACCCTGCCAAATGTAAAGTCATGAATATCGGGGAAGGGCAAAGAAGACCGCAGACAGAGTATAGTCTAGGTGGCCAAAGACTGCAAACCTCACTCAAAGAAAAAGATCTTGGGGTGAGTATAATACCGAGCACATCTCCTGAGGCACACATCAATCAGATAACTGCTGCAGCATACGGGCGGCTGGCAAACCTAAGAATAGCGTTCCAATACCTCACTAAGGAATCATTCAAGACTCTGTATACCATATACGTCAGGCCCATACTGGAGTATGCAGCACCAGTTTGGAACCCACACCTGGTCAAGCACGTCAAGAAATTAGAGAAAGTGCAAAGGTTTGCAACAAGACTAGTCCCAGAGCTAAGGGGATTGTCCTACGAAGACAGGTTAAGGAAATCGGCCTGACGACACTAGAGGACAGGAGGGTTAGGGGAGACATGATAACGACATATAAAATACTGCGAGGAATAGATAAGGTGGACAGAGACAAGATGTTCCAGAGAGGGGACACAGAAACAAGGGGTCACAATTGGAAGTTGAAGACTCCTATGAGTCAAAGGGATGTTAGGAAGTATTTCTTCAGTCATAGAGTTGTCAGGAAGTGGAATAGCTTAGAAAGCGACATAGTGGAGGCAGGAACCATACATAGTTTTAAGACTAGGTTTGATAAAGCTCGTGGAGCAGGGAGAGAGAGAGAGGACCTAGTAGCAATCAGTGAAGAGGCGGGGCCAGGAGCTATGACTCGACCCCTGCAACCACAAATAGGTGAGTACAAATAGGTGAGTACACACACACACACACACACACACAACTGTTGTGTTAATTTACAAAAGTCTACCTCTCATAAAACTAAAGAATAACATTTAAAATAACTTAAATATAACATAAAAACATTTAATATATATATATATATATATATATATATATATATATATATATATATATATATATATATATATATATATATATATATATATTATATCACTAGAGCAGGCATGGTAGTCGTCAGGGGAATCAATTACTCCTGAGGATAACACAAGTTAATTATTCTCTAAAATAATATTTTGACGAGAGTTGGAATTTCTACTCACCTCAGTTTCCATTCCCAGAACCACAGTCACACACGCTAATCTTCTTAGTGAAGATATGTGTGTGTGTATATGTGTGTGTGTGTGTGTGTGTGTGTGTGTGTGTGTGTGTGTGTGTGTGTGTGTGTGTGTGTGTGTGATGTGTGTGTGTGTGTGTGTGTGTGTGACTCACCTAGTTGTACTCACCTAGTTGTGGTTGCAGGGTCGAGTCAAAGCTCCTGGCCCCGCCTCTTCACTGGCCGCTACTGGGTCACTCTCCCTGCGCCATGAGCTTTATCATACCTCTGCTTAAAGCTATGTATAGAGCCTGCCTCCACTACATCGCTTCCTAAACTATTCCACTTCCCGACAACTCTGTGACTGAAGAAATACTTCCTAACATCTCTGTGATTCATCTGAGTCTTCAACTTCCATCTGTGTCCCCTTGTTGTTGTGTCCCATCTCTGGAACATTCTGTGTGTGTGTGTGTGTGTGTGTGTGTGTGTGTGTGTGTGTGTGTGTGTGTGTATGTGTTTGTGTGTCTGTGTGTGTCTGCGTGTGTGTGTAGGGTAAAGAACGAGTTAATGTTTATAGTTAAAGTTCGGTGTCAAGTGACCACTACACGTGCATTATTATAGTGACCACTACACCTGCATTATCATAGTGACTGCTACACCTGCATTATTATAGTGACCACTACACCTGCATTACCATAGTGACTGCTACACCTGCATTATTATAGTGACCACTACACCTGCATTATCATAGTGACCACTACACCTGCATTATTATAGTGACCACTACACCTGCATTATTATAGTGACCACAACACCTGCATTATTATAGTGACCACTACACCTGCATTATTATAGTGACCACTACACCTGCATTATTATAGTGACCACTACACCTGCATTATTATAGTGACCACTACACCTGCATTATTATAGTGACCACTACACCTGCATTATTATAGTGACCACTACACCTGCATTATTATAGTGACCACTACACCTGTATTATTATAGTGACCACTACACCTGCATTATTATAGTGACCACTACACCTGCATTATTATAGTGACTGCTACACCTGCATTATTATAGTGACCACTACACCTGCATTATTATAGTGACCACTACACCTGCATTATAATAGTTACCATTACACCTGCATTATTATAGTGACCACTACACCTGCATTATTATAGTGACCACTACACCTGCATTATTATAGTGACCACTACACCTGCATTAACTTCAGTGATCGCTGTGTTAGTTACATCTTGATTAATTGGTGCCGCTACTCACACGGGTTTATATCCGGTTTTGAGGCAGAATTTGCGGCTTGGATCGTAAAGCAAAGATCGTCATGTCATTTTTTAAATAAAGCCACATGGGTCATTTAGAATAAGGTGGCGTAAAGGCTCAATCCCCAGTCCATTAATCTCGACACTTACACAAACACACACACACACACACACACACATATACACACACACACACACACACACACAGTGGGCGCCGGTGACGAGTGGGGTTCCACAGGGGTCAGTCCTGGGACCGGTGCTGTTTCTGGTATTTGTGAACGACATGACGGAAGAAATAGACTCCGAAGTGTCTCTGTTTGCAGATGATGTGAAGTTGATGAGAAGAATTCAGTCGAACGACGACCAGGCAGAACTACAAAGGGATCTGGACAGACTGCAATCCTGGTCGAGCAATTGGCTCCTGGAGTTCAACCCCACCAAGTGCAAAGTCATGAAGATTGGGGAAGGGCAAAGTAAACTCCAGACGGAGTACAGCCTAGGGGGCCAGAGACTGCAAACCTCAATCAAGGAAAAAGACCTTGGGGTGAGTATAACACCAGGCACATCTCCTGAGGCGCACATCAACCAAATAACTGCTGCAGCATACGGGCGCCTAGCAAACCTAAGAACAGCATTCCGACATCTTAATAAAGAATCGTTCAGGACCCTGTACACTGTGTACGTTAGGCCCATACTGGAGTATGCAGCACCAGTTTGGAACCCACACTTAGTCAAGCACGTGAAGAAGCTCGAGAAAGTGCAAAGGTTTGCAACAAGACTAGTCCCGGAGCAAAGGGGTATGTCCTACGAGGAGAGGTTAAGGGAAATCGACCTGACGACACTGGAGGACAGGAGAGATAGGGGGGGACATGATAACAACATATAAGATACTGAGAGGAATTGACAAAGTGGACAGAGACAGAATGTTCCAGAGATGGGACACAGCAACAAGGGGACACAGTTGGAAGTTGAAGACTCAGATGAATCACAGGGATGTTAGGAAGTATTTCTTCAGTCACAGAGTTGTCAGGAAGTGGAATAGTTTAGGAAGTGATGTAGTGGAGGCAGGCTCCATACATAGCTTTAAGAAGAGGTATGATAAAGCTCATGGCGCAGGGAGAGTGACCCAGTAGCGGCCAGTGAAGAGGCGGGGCCAGGAGCTATGACTCGACCCCTGCAACCACAACTAGGTGAGTACACACACACACACACACTACCGGAGCAGCTTTCGATAAAACAAACAAACTTAATCATTCTTGCTTCAGCTTCTCAAACTAAATATTTATATCTACATTTATATTAACACTAAATAAATTTAAACAGATTATGATTAACCTAAATTATTATTTTTTAAGCAGACCGCCGTGTTACACCGAGGTCTGGTGCCCCATAAAGAAGAAACACATTCACCAACACTCATTCAATATCTGCAACTTAATACAGTAATTTAAACAAGGCCACTTTACTAAGCTCACTTTAGGGCAAAATTTAAAGTGGGTACTCTTGGTAATTCACTCACAAAAAAAACAAAAAATTGAATAAGAGAAGGTTAAGTTAGGTAAAGTTTGTCAGGAAACAGGACAAGTGTTTCCTGACGAGGGTCTTAGTCATATAATGACCCGCAGCTGGAGCTTTCCGTCATCTGACCGAAGCCTTCCCAATAAGTGAAGTTTTTTTGGCAACAGTTGAGAACATACGAATATTTGCGGAACACCGTAGTTACCTTAGAGCTGACAAGCTCTCTCCCAGAACACCGTAGTTACGTTAGAGCTGACAAGCTCTCTCCCAGAACACCGTAGTTACGTTAGAGCTGACAAGCTCTCTCCCAGAACACCGTAGTTACGTTAGAGCTGACAAGCTCACTCCCAGAACACCGTAGTTACGTTAGAGCTGACAAGCTCACTCCCAGAACACCGTAGTTACGTTAGAGCTGACAAGCTCACTCCCAGAACACCGTAGTTACGTTAGAGCTGACAAGCTCACTCCCAGAACACCGTAGTTACGTTAGAGCTGACAAGTTCTCTCCCAGAACACCGTAGTTACGTTAGAGCTGACAAACTCTCTCCCAGAACAACGTAGTTACGTTAGAGCTGACAAGCTCTCTCCCAGACACTGCTTCTCCCAATAACTATGGTCATTCAGGTGTTTTTGACAGGTCACCTGCACCAGCATTCACGACAGTCTGACGCAGATGTTTGACTGCACATTGCCAAGTTTCAACTGTGAGTTATTCAGCTGTTAATTAGCTTTATGTAAATACACGCACCGAAGCGAAGCTGCTTCAGCGTTAAATGAATCACTCATCGAACATTTAATTACAATAACTGACATGGGAATGTTGATACAGAAATGATGATAATGACATCGAATTGGTCTACCTACCTGAAGGGAGGTCTGGAGGGGCGCCCCTTTCCCCTCGTCCCTCCCGGTCTATGGCCTCATGACGTCGAAAGCATCTTAATTACCGTATTTTCCGGCATATAAGACGTCTTTGAAAATCCCCCTGCGCCTTATATGCTCAAGATCAGGGTTAAGGGTAGGCTTTGTGTTACGCTTTAGCAGTTGTTTACTAACGATACGTTACAACTTCTTATATGCTGGAAAATACGATACATCGAATGGATCACGACATTTACGAAGTCTTAATGACATCACAGGGAAAAAAGATGTAAGAGGGATAATGACATCAAAAACGTCTTAATGACATCTAAAACAGCTTGACATCATACTTATAATAACCACAAACAGCTTGACATCATACGTATAATAACCACAAAAATAATAATGGTGACATCTAATGTAATTTTTACATCCAGGCAGCGCTGCATGACCCTGGTGGGTTTAGCGCTTAAGTTTTAATTATAATAATAATAATTGATATCCAGGGTATAGGTGTGACATCGAAAACAATAATAATAATAATAATAATAATAATACTGATACTAATAATAATAATAATGGCATCAGGTGGCACAATAATGAAAAGGAAGGGCCGTGACGAGGCTCTCAGCTGGTCCAGCCACCAGCTGTGAGTCGCGTCTCCTGCAAGGTCACAAGTTCCTCCAGACACACTTAAAAAACACAGAAACAGACCAAAATATTTTAAATTACGGTAAGTGAGCAGCGTGTCAATACCAGCTGATGCGACTCTCTCAATAATGTGTATCATGCTCCCTTTAATATGACGAATGAGAGAGAGAGAGAGAGAGAGAGAGAGAGAGAGAGAGAGAGAGAGAGAGAGAGAGAGAGAGAGAGAGAGAGAGAGAGAGAGAGAGAGAGAGGAGAGAGAGAGAGAGAGAGAGAGAGAGAGAGAGAGAGAAGAGAGAGAGACGATAGCAGAGACGGAGAGAGATGAGGAGAGATCTGAGGACGACGTTACCGATATGAGTGGAAACACACCAACATCACAGCACCACCACACTCACCACCAGCAACACAGACCAACCTGAGCCAGTTTGCCAGCACCACCACTTTCATGACGATCCGCTGCACTCACCAGCTGCAAGCACCACCACCAACACTGCCAGCACCACCAGCACCACCACCAGCACTGCCAGCACCACCACCAGCACTGCCAGCACCACCACCATCATCACCAGCATCACCACCAGCACTGCCAGCACCACCACCAGCACTGCCAGCACCACCACCATCATCATCACCACCATCACCACCAGCACTGCCAGCACCACCACCAGCACTGCCAGCACCACCACCATCATCATCACCAGCATCATCACCAGCACTGCCAGCACCACCACCACCAGCACTGCCAGCACCACCACCAGCACTGCCAGCACCACCACCACACCCAGCTCACCACCAGCACTGCCAGCACCATCTCACCAGCACTGCCAGCACCACACCACCACCACATCATCACCACATCATCACCAGCACTGCCAGCACCACCACCACCAGCACTGCCAGCACCACCACCAGCACTGCCAGCACCACCACCACATCACCACCGCACACCACCACGCACGCCAGCACCACCACCAGCACTGCCAGCACCACCACCAGCACCACCACCAGCACCACCAGCACCACCACCAGCACTGCCAGCACCACCACCACCAGCACCACCACCACCACCACCAGCACCACCACCACCAGCACCACCACCAGCACCACCATCCACCACCACCACCACCACCACCATCACCACCAGCACCACCACCAGCACCACCACCATCAGCACCACCATCAGCACCACCACCAGCACCACCAGCACCACCACCACCAGCACCACCAGCACCACCAGCACCACCAGCACCACCAGCACCACCAGCACCACCACCAGCACCACCACCAGCACCACCACCACCAGCACCACCACCAGCACCACCACCACCACCAGCACCACCACCATCAGCACCACCACCAGCACCACCACCACCAGCACCACCACCACCACCAGCACCACCAGCACCACCACCAGCACCACCAGCACCAGCACCACCACCAGCACCACCAGCACCACCACCATCAGCACCACCAGCACCACCAGCACCACCAGCACCACCAGCACCACCAGCACCACCAGCACCACCAGCACCACCACCAGCACCACCACCACCAGCACCACCACCACCACCAGCACCACCACCACCACCAGCACCACCAGCACCACCACCACCAGCACCACCACCAGCACCACCAGCACCAGCACCACCACCACCACCACCACCACCAGCACCACCACCATCAGCACCACCAGCACCACCACCACCAGCACCACCACCAGCACCACCATCAGCACCACCAGCACCACCACCAGCACCACCAGACCTGAAAGATAAACTGAATATACAAAGAGAATCCTCATATCCTCCAGCGAACACACACACATACATAGCTTTAAGAAAAGGTACGACAAAGCTCAGGGAGCAAGGAGAGAGTGGGCCTAGCAGCGACCAGACGGTGCCAGTAGCCGTGAATCGACCCCTAAAGCCACAAGTAGGTGAGTACAATTAGATAAGTACACACACACAAAGTTACCTTCATTTAACTGTTGCTAATTGTTCACTCAATTAAAATTCCATCTAAAAGTTAACATTTCTCCAGAAACTAGACATAATATTTTTAATTCATCTTCACTGTGTGTACACCGAATTGTGTTAGACAGGGTCGAGTCTCGGCTCTTGTTGGCTCCTCCTGGGTTACTCTGAGTGGCGTTCTGGTATCACGAGACTTATACATACTCCTGAAGCTGTGTATTGGGTTCACCTCCACCAATGAATTATTAAACCCCATTTTAACTTTAAGTGGAATGAGTGTGTGTGTATGTACTCACCTAATTGTGGTTGCAGGGATCGAGACTTAGCTCCTGGCCCCGCCTCTTCACTGACCGCTACTAGGTCCTCTCTCTCCCTGCTCCATGAGCTTTATCATACCTCGTCTTAAAGCTATGTATGGTTCCTGCCTCCACTACATCACTTGCTAGACTATTCCACTTCCTGACAACTCTATGACTGACGAAATACTTCCTAACATCCCTTTGACTCGTCTGAGTCTTCATCTTCCAACTGTGACCCCTTGTTTCTGTGTCCCTCTCTGGAACATCCTGTTTCTGTCCACCTTATCTATACCACGCAGTATTTTGTATGTCGTTATCATGTCTCCCCTAACCCTCCTGTGTGTGTGTGTGTGTGTGTGTGTGTGTGTGTGAACGTGCAACGACTGTATAGTTCGTTCATTTGCACATTCATTAAACACTAAATGCTAGTACATTATTCACTCGCTGACAGCTTCGCCCTCTTCTAAACACTTTAATAAAACATATAATTTATATCCTTACCCAAAAAACATACAAACATCAAAATAAACATCGATTTGAATGTTTTGTTTGGTTTTATTAGTTAATAAAGTATTATTGAACGAGAGTGACCACCATAACAGTGTAGCTAGGGGCTGAGTGCACTGGTGCACCACCACAACAGTGTAGCTAGAGGCTGAGTGCACTGGTGCACCACCACGACAGTGTAGCTAGAGGCTGAGTGCACTGGTGAACCACCACAATAGTGTAGCTAGAGGCTGAGTGCACTGGTACACCACCACAACAGTGTAGCTAGAGGCTGAGTGCACTGGTGCACTAAAACAACAGTGTAGCTAGAGACTGAGTGCACTGGTGCACTAAAACAACAGTGTAGCTAGAGTCTGAGTGCACTGGTGCATCACCACAATAGTGTAGCTAGAGGCTCAGTGCACTGGTGCACCACCACAACAGTGTAGCTAGAAGCTGAGTGCACTGGTGCACTAAAACAACAGTATAGCTAGAGACTGAGTGCACTGGTGTACCACCACAACAGTGTAGCTACAGACTGAGTGCACTGGTGCACCACCACAACAGTGTAGCTAGAAGCTGAGTGCACTGGTGTACCACCACAACAGTGTAGCTAGAAGCTGAGTGCACTGGTGCACCACCACAACAGTGTAGCTAGAGACTGAGTGCACTGGTGCACCACCACAACAGTGTAGCTAGAGACTGAGTGCACTGGTGCACCACCACAACAGTGTAGCTAGAGGCTGAGTGCACTGGTGTACCACCACAACAGTGTAGCTAGAGCTGAGTGCACTGGTGCACTAAAACAACAGTGTAGCTAGAGACTGAGTGCACTGGTGCACCACCACAACAGTGTAGCTAGAAGCTGAGTGAACTGGTGCACCATCACAACAGTGTAGCTAGAAGTTGAGTGCACTGGTGCACCACCACAACAGTGTAGCTAGAGGCTGAGTGCAATGGTGCACTAAAACAACAGTGTAGCTAGAGGCTAAGTGCACTGGTGCATCACCATAACAGTGTAGCTTGAGACTGAGTGCACTGGTGCACCACCACAACAGTGTAGCTAGAAGCTGAGTGCACTGGTGCACACCAAACAGTGTAGTAGAGCTGAGTGCACTGGTGCACCACCACAACAGTGATAGAGCTGAGTGACTGGTGACCACCACACAGTGTAGCTAGAGGCTGAGTGCACTGGTGCCCACCACAACAGTGTAGTAGAGGCTGAGTGCACTGTGACCACCCAACAGTGTAGCTAGAGGCTGAGTGCACTGTGCACCCACAACAGTGTAGCTAGAGGCTGAGTGCACTGGTGCACCCACACAGTGTAGCTAGAGCTGAGTGCACTGGTGACCACCACAACAGTGTAGCAGAGCTGAGTGCACTGGTGCACCCCACACAGTGTAGCTAGACTGAGTGCACTGTGCACCACCACAACAGTGAGCTAGAGCTGAGTGCACTGTGCCACCACAACAGTGTAGCTAGAAGCTGGTGCACTGTGCACCACCACAACAGTTGCTAGAGGCTGAGTGCACTGTGACCACCACAACAGTGAGCTAGAGGCTGAGTGCACTGTGCACACACAACAGTTAGCAAGAGGCTGAGTGCACTGTGCCACCACAACAGTGTAGCTGAGGCTGAGTGCACTGATGCCACCACAGTGTAGCTAGAGCTGAGTGCACTGATGCCACCACAACAGTGTAGCAGAGGCTGAGTGCACTGTGCACCACAACAGTGTAGCTAGAGCTGAGGCACTGGTGCACCACCCAACAGTGTAGCTAGAGCTGAGTGCACTGTGCACCACCACAACAGTGGCTAGAGCTGAGTGCACTGGTCACCACAACAGTGTAGCTAAGTGAGGCACTGTGACCACCACAAAGTGTAGCTAGAGGCTGAGTGCATGGCACACCACAACAGTGTAGCTAGGGCTGAGGCTGGTGCACAAACAACAGTGTAGCTAGAGATGGTGCTGGTGCAAAACAACAGTGTAGCTAGGCTGAGTGCACTGGTGCACACCACAAAGTGTAGCTAGAGCTGAGTGCACTGGTGCACCACCACAACAGTGTAGCTAGAGCTGAGTGCACTGGTGCACAAAACAACAGTTAGCTAGAGACTGAGTGCACTGGTGACCACCACAACAGTGTAGCTAAACTGAGTGCACTGGTGACCACCACAACAGTGTAGCTAGAAGCTGAGTGCACTGGTGACCACCACAACAGTGTAGCTAGAGCTGAGTGCACTGGTGCACCACCACAACAGTGTAGCTAGAGACTGAGTGCACTGGTGCACCACCACAACAGTGTAGCTAGAGGCTGAGTGCACTGGTGTACCACCACAACAGTGTAGCTAGAGACTGAGTGCACTGGTGCACTAAAACAACAGTGTAGCTAGAGACTGAGTGCACTGGTGCACCACCACAACAGTGTAGCTAGAAGCTGAGTGAACTGGTGCACCATCACAACAGTGTAGCTAGAAGTTGAGTGCACTGGTGCACCACCACAACAGTGTAGCTAGAGGCTGAGTGCAATGGTGCACTAAAACAACAGTGTAGCTAGAGGCTAAGTGCACTGGTGCATCACCATAACAGTGTAGCTTGAGACTGAGTGCACTGGTGCACCACCACAACAGTGTAGCTAGAAGCTGAGTGCACTGGTGCACTAAAACAACAGTGTAGCTAGAGGCTAAGTGCACTGGTGCATCACCATAACAGTGTAGTAGAGGCTGAGTGCACTGGTGCACCACCACAACAGTGTAGCTAGAAGCTGAGTGCACTGATGCACCACCACAACAGTGTAGCTAGAAGCTGAGTGCACTGGTGCACCACCACAACAGTGTAGCTAGAAGCTGAGTGCACTGATGCACCACCACAACAGTGTAGCTAGAGGCTGAGTGCACTGGTGCACCACCACAACAGTGTAGCTAGAGGTTGAGTGCACTGGTGCATCACCATAACAGTGTAGTAGAGGCTGAGTGCACTGGTGCACCACCACAACAGTGTAGCTAGAAGCTGAGTGCACTGGTGTACCACCACAACAGTGTAGCTAGAGGCTGAGTGCACTGGTGCACCACCACAACAGTGTAGTAGAGGCTGAGTGCACTGGTGTACCACCACAACAGTGTAGCTAGAGGCTGAGTGCACTGATGCACCATCACAACAGTGTAGCTAGAGGCTGAGTGCACTGGTGCACCCCCACAGCAGTGTAGCTAGAAGCTGAGTGCACTGGTGTACCACCACAATTAGCTAGAGGCTAGGCACTGGGCACCCCACAGCAGTGTAGCTAGAAGCTGAGTGCACTGATGCACCACCACAACAGTGTAGCTAGAGACTGAGTGCACTGATGCACCACCACAACAGTGTAGCTAGAAGCTGGGTGCACTGGTGCACCACCACAACAGTGTAGCTAGAGGCTGAGTGCACTGATGCACCACCACAACAGTGTAGCTAGAGGCTGAGTGCACTGATGCACCACCACAACAGTGTAGCAAGAGGCTGAGTGCACTGATGCACCACCACAACAGTGTAGCTAGAGGCTGAGTGCACTGATGCACCACCACAACAGTGTAGCTAGAGGCTGAGTGCACTGATGCACCACCACAACAGTGTAGCTAGAGGCTGAGTGCACTGATGCACCACCACAACAGTGTAGCTAGAAGCTGAGTGCACTGGTGCACCACCACAACAGTGTAGCTAGAGGCTGAGTGCACTGATGCACCACCACAACAGTGTAGCTAGAGGCTGAGTGCACTGGTGCACCACCACAACAGTGTAGCTAGAGGCTGAGTGCACTGGTGCACCACCACAACAGTGTAGCTAGAGACTGAGTGCACTGGTGACCACCACAACAGTGTAGCTAGAAGCTGAGTGCACTGGTGCACTAAAACAACAGTGTAGCTAGAGACTGAGTGCACTAGTGCACCACCACAACAGTGTAGCTAGAAGCTGAGTGAACTGGTGCACCATCACAACAGTGTAGCTAGAAGTTGAGTGCACTAGTGCACCACCACAACAGTGTAGCTAGAGGCTGAGTGCAATGGTGCACTAAAACAACAGTGTAGCTAGAGGCTAAGTGCACTGGTGCATCACCATAACAGTGTAGCTTGAGACTGAGTGCACTGGTGCACCACCACAACAGTGTAGCTAGAAGCTGAGTGCACTGGTGCCACTAAACAACAGTGTAGCTAGAAGCTAGTGCACTGGTGCACACCACTAACAGTGTAGTTGAGGCTGAGTGCACTGGTGCACCACCACAACAGTGTAGCTAGAAGCTGAGTGCACTGATGCACCACCACAACAGTGTAGCTAGAAGCTGAGTGCACTGGTGCACCACCACAACAGTGTAGCTAGAAGCTGAGTGCACTGGTGCACCACCACAACAGTGTAGCTAGATGCTGAGTGCACTGGTGCACCACCACAACAGTGTAGCTAGAGACTGAGTGCACTGGTGCACCACCACAACAGTGTAGCTAGAGGCTGAGTGCACTGGTGCACCACCACAACAGTGTAGCTAGAGGCTGAGTGCACTGGTGCACCACCACAACAGTGTAGCTAGAGACTGAGTGCACTGGTGCACCACCACAACAGTGTAGTAGAGGGTGAGTGCACTGGTGCACCACCACAACAGTGTAGCTAGAGGCTGAGTGCACTGGTGCATCCCACAACAGTGTAGCTAGAGGCTGAGTGCACTGGTGCACCCCCACAGCAGTGTAGCTAGAAGCTGAGTGCACTGGTGTACCACCACAACAGTGTAGCTAGAGGCTGAGTGCACTGGTGCACCCCCACAGCAGTGTAGCTAGAAGCTGAGTGCACTGATGCACCACCACAACAGTGTAGCTAGAGGCTGAGTGCACTGGTGCACCACCACAACAGTGTAGCTAGAGGCTGAGTGCACTGGTGCACCACCACAACAGTGTAGCTAGAGGCTGAGTGCACTGATGCACCACCACAACAGTGTAGCTAGAGGCTGAGTGCACTGGTGCACCACTACAACAGTGTAGCTAGAGGCTGAGTGCACTGATGCACAACACTACAGTAATTTCTGACTGGTAGTCCTTCAAGCAAGTTGGGGGGTGGAGAAAGGGGAGGGGGTGCCCTGAGGGTGCAGGTGAAGGGCTCTTGATCCAAGAAATTACAACTCTCTCTCTCTCTCTCTCTCTCTCTCTCTCTCTCTCTCTCTCTCTCTCTCTCTCTCTCTCTCTCTCTCTGTATCTATCTATCTCTTTCTCTCTCTCTTTCTTTCCCTCCTCTTCCTCGAATCAAACGCAATTACCTCCATTTTCTCACGGCGCGATCTGACCCCCCCCTCCACCCTTACGGGCTTAGCGCTTCCCCGTCATTAAAACAGGAACGGTCACTCTGACTGGAGGTCCTCGGAACAAAAAACACCCTGTTGCACTGTATATAATGGCGCGCTAAACCCGTGTGGGTCATTCAACCAAGGAGTTGTGGAGGTTAGATCCTCCGGTCTGACTCGGTAGGGCATTGGTGATATATGAAGGCGTAGTGGTGATATATGAAGGCGTAGCGGTGATTGAAGGCGTAGTGGTGATATATGAAGGCGTAGTGGTGAGATATGAAGGCGTAGTGGTGATATATGAAGGCGTTGTGGTGATATATGAAGGCGTAGTGGTGATATATGAAGGCGTAGTGGTGATATATGAAGGCGTAGCGGTGATTGAAGGCGTAGTGGTGATATATGAAGGCGTAGTGGTGAGATATGAAGGCGTTGTGGTGATTAGAAGTATGTGAATAAGGCGTAGTGGTGATATATGAAGGCGTAGTGGTGATATATGAAGGCGTAGTGGTGATATATGAAGGCGTATGGTGATATAATGATAAGGCGAGTGGTGATATATGAAGGCGTAGTGGTGAGATATGAAGGCGTAGGGTGATATATGAAGCGTAGTAGTGATATATGAAGGCGTTGTAGGTTGATATATGAAGGCGTAGTGGTGATATATGAAGGCGTAAGTAGTGATATATGAAGGCGTAGTGGTGATATATGAAGGCGTAGTGGTGATATATGAAGGCGTAGTGGTGATATATGAAGGCGTAGTGGTGATATATGAAGGCGTAGTGGTGATATATGAAGGCGTAGTGGTGATATTTGAAGACGTAGTGGTGATATATGAAGGCGTTGGGGTGATATATGAAGGCGTAGTGGTGATATATGAAGGCGTAGTGGTGATATATGAAGGCGTAGTGGTGATATATGAAGGCGTAGTGGTGATATATGAAGGCGTAGTGGTGATATATGAAGGCGTAGTGGTGATATATGAAGGCGTAGTGGTGATATATGAAGGCGTAGCGGTGATATATGAAGGCGTAGTGGTGATATATGAAGGCGTAGTGGTGATATATGAAGGCGTAGTGGTGATATATGAAGGCGTAGTGGTGATATATGAAGGCGTAGTGGTGATATATGAAGGCGTAGTGGTGAATATGAAGGCGTAGTGTGAATATGAAGCGTAGTGTGATATATGAAGGCGTAGTGGTGATATATGAAGGCGTAGTGGTGAATATGAAGCGTAGTGGTGATATATGAAGGCGTAGTGGATATTTAACGTAGTGGTATATAACGTAGTGGTGATATATGAAGGCGTAGTGGTGATATATGAAGGCGTAGTGGTGATATATGAATGCGTAGTGTAATATATGAAGGCGTAGTGGTGATATATGAAGGCGTAGTGGTGATATATGAAGGCGTAGTGTGATATATGAAGGCGTAGTGTGATATATGAAGGCGTAGTGTGATATATGAAGGCGTAGTGTGATATATGAAGGCGTAGTGTGATATATGAAGGCGTAGTGGTGATATATGAAGGCGTAGTGTGATATATGAAGGCGTAGTGTGATATATGAAGACGTGTGGTGATATATGAAGGCGTATGATGAAAGTGTGGATATATGAAGGCGTAGTGGTGATATATGAAGGCGTAGTGGTGATATATGAAGGCGTAGTGTGATATATGAAGACGTAGTGGTGATATATGAAGGCGTAGTGGTGATATATGAAGGCGTAGTGGTGATATATGAAGACGTAGTGGTGATATATGAAGGCGTAGTGTGATATATGAAGGCGTAGTGGTGATATATGAAGACGTAGTGGTGATATTTACGTAGTGGTGATATATGAAGCGTAGTGGTGATATATGAAGGCGTAGTGTGAAAATGAAAGTAGTGGTGATATATGAAGGCGTAGTGGTGATATATGAAGGCGTAGTGGTGATATATGAAGGCGTAGTGTGATATATGAAAGGCGTAGTGGTGATATATGAAGGAGTAGTGGTGATATATGAAACGTAGTAGTGATATATGAAGACGTAGTGGTGATATATGAAGACGTAGTGGTGATATATGAAGGCGTAGGTGATATATGAAGGCGTAGTGGTGATATATGAAGGCGTAGTGAGTATATGAAGGCGTAGTGTGATAAGTTTGTGATAATGAAGTGTAAGTATGTGATATATGAGTGTAGTGTGAATATGAAGGTGTAGTGTGATATATGAAGGGTAGTTTTGTGATATATGAAGGTGTGTATATATGAGGTGTAGTGTGATATATGAAGGTGTAGTGTGATATATGAAGGTGTAGTGTGATATATGAGGTGTAGTGTGATATATGAAGGTGTAGTGTGATATATGAAGGTGTAGTGTATATATGAGGGTGTAGTGTGATAAAAAAAAAAAAAAAAAAAAAAAAAAAAAAAAAAAAAAAAAAAAAAAAAAAAAAAAAAAAAAAAAAAAAAAAAAAAAAAAAATTTTTTTTTTTTTTTTTTTTTTTTTTTTTTTTTTTTTTTTTTTTTTTTTTTTTTTTTTTTTTTTTTTTTTTTTTTTTTTTTTGTGTATATATGAAGGGTAGTGTGATATATGAAGGTTAGTAGTGATATGAAGGGTAGTGGGATATATGAAGGTGTAGTGTGATATATGAAGGGTGTGTGATATATGAAGGCGTAGTGGTGATATATGAAGGTGTAGTGTGATATATGAAGGGTAGTGTGATATATGAAGGGTAGTGTGATATATGAAGGATATGATGGTGATATATGAAGGCGTAGTGTGATATATGAAGGCGTAGTGTGATATATGAAGGTGTAGTGTGATATATGAAGGTGTAGTGTGATATATGAAGGTGTAGTGTGATATATGAAGGTGTAGTGTGATATATGAAGGTGTAGTGTGATATATGAAGGTGTAGTGTGATATATGAAGGTGTAGTGTGATATATGAGGGTGTAGTGTGATATATGAAGGTGTAGTGTGATATATGAAGGTGTAGTGTGATATATGAAGGTGTAGTATGATATATGAAGGCGTAGTGTGATATATGAAGGCGTAGTGTGATATATGAAGATGTAGTGTGATATATGAAGGTGTAGTGTGATATATGAAGGTGTAGTGTGATATATGAAGGTGTAGTGTGATATATAAAGGTGTAGTGTGATATATGAAGGTGTAGTGTTTTTATTGAATTTTATGCAGCAACAAACAGTTTTGTAGAAGAAAAAAATAAATGCATGTTGCGCTAATAACAATTTTCCTACTGAAAGTTTTCCTGAGAACGCGAAGGAATTTTTCCGAAGATTCTCCAGAATTTGGGCACTCTCTCACTCTCTCTCTCTCTCTCTCTCTCTCTCTCTCTCTCTCTCTCTCTCTCTCTCTTCTCTCTCTCTCTCTTCTCTCTCTCTCTCTCTCTCTCTCTCCCTCTCTCTCCTCTCTCTCTCTCTCTCTCTCTCTCTCTCTCTCTCTCTCTCTCTCTCTCTCTCTCTTTCTCACACACACTCTCTCTCTCTCACTCTCTCATTTTCTCACTCTCTTTCTCTTTGTCTCTGTCTGTCTATCTGTCTCTTTCTTTCTCTCTCTCTCTCTCTCTCTCTCTCTCTCTCTCTCTCTCTCTCTCTCTCTCTCTCTCTCTCTCTCTCTCTCTCTGCACAAAGTTGGCCAGCCCTGGCTCCCTGATTCCCAGGCTCCCTGATTCCCAGGCTCCCTGATTCCCTGGCTTCCTGGCTGCCTGATTCCCTGGCTCCCTGGCTCCCTGATTCCCTGGCTCTCTGACTGCGTGGCTCCTTGGCTTGAGGGAGTACGGTAGCTCCACCAGCAATATGCCCCACAAGACCTCTGTGGAGACGGTCCTGGACAACTGTACCCTTCCAGGAAATCCTGGAAACTTCAGAAAAGCAGCGTACATCACAGAGCAGTTCGTCACACTCAACCTCTGGTCCGTCGGTCCACCAGGGTTGTGTGGGAGACCATATTAGGCCATTGTGTTGTGTTATGTTTTGTAGAGCCTCGGCAGTAGCGAGTACGCTGAGTCACAGGTAAGCGAGGCGACTAAGATTGCGGGAGAACATACAGAGGCATTTAGGAGTCCAGAGCGCAAGGGACTAATGTAATTATCCAAGTTTCAACTTGCACTCCTTCTTTAAAATATATTACAGTGTAAAAGTTTACTGGCAAATTATGTATCTGTAAGAGACTGAAAAAAGTTGTAGGTGTCTACTTGCTTGTAGCCTGCCTGCCTGTCTCCCTCATTTCTCTCTCTCTCTCTCTCTCTCTCTCTCTCTCTCTCTCTCTCTCTCTCTCTCTCTCTCTCTCTCTCTCTCTTGCTCCCACTCCTCCGTGCTCACGCTTCCCTGCTTCCCACGACTCTGCTCTCTCGTGCATACACACACCCTGACTGTGGCGGCCTCTTGCTCCTTATTTCCAGCACTCTTTTATACTCCAGAATCTCCACTTTAAGGTCCCGAGCCCCGTGCCACTGGAAGGTATATTTCAACTGATTCAACCCATTTCCTGACTGCATTCGGGCCCAGTTATGCGAATATTTCATCGCATTCCAAATTTTGTTGCAACACTCGTGTACAATTTCAATTAGGTAAATACCACTAGTCCCCCTCTCCCCTAGAGTTACTTATTTGCTGTTAGCAATTGAAAACTTCCACTGGCAGACAAACTACCGTCAGGTAACACCACGTTCCCTGCCACTGGATTACCACATTACAAAAGCAATAGGCAATATATATATATATTTTTTTTTGAAGAGATTCAATCCGGTGTTCGAATGCATTCGAGCGAAGTGCAGAATTAAAGAGCCGAATTTCCCAGACGTGATCGCATTGTCAAGTGGAATTTAATATCATGTGAACACGGGTAAGTGTCCGCCAGCAAGACCAGGGGAGCCAGGGTTACGTTATTATAATCAGGGGAAGCGCTAAACCGAAAGGGGTCACACAGCTCATGGGTAAATGGGAGGCAGCCAGACTCGAGCCAAAGGAGTGGACTGGTCCACAACCTTAGATCAAGAGCGCATCACCGGCATAAGGCACGTCTGCAGAGGTTGTATGAGGTCACAGTCTTTGCTTGTTTATAGTCAGGTCAGGGAATAAGAATACTGAATATATTTCATATTTGTTTTGCCTCTAATTCTGTTTCAGGTGTTCCCGATGAAGATCTTTTAACCGATTATCTGAATTTTTTTCTTCTTTTTTGTCCCCTTCTTTCTTTTCGAATTGATTTCTCTCAAAACTAGAGAATGCCTCATCCAATCGGCTTTAGATTTTCAACGCTAGTGTACGGCAACGAGGACCAGATTCTTGGAACAACTGGCATGTTCACGTAGCCTATGATCAGAGTTATTGAACCCATTTCCAGCATCCTGGAATGACTCAGATAACTCCCGAAACTCTCAGTGGTGGAGCTTCAAACATTAAAAAAAACGTAACATAATGTGATATTTTATTCCCGTTAAATCGCGTTAAATTAATATTAATTTACCTCTTCTGAACGGCTGCAATATATAATGGCTGGCGCATCTGAGGGGCAGAATAGTAATTATTTTTGTTTGCGTACAGGCAAATTTGAGGTTGTAATAAAATAACATCTTGGAATAATTTTAATGTCATGTGTAATTTGCGTGTTGAGGCGACCAGAGCAAAAGTTGCAACAAGATAAACACACATAGCTGGCATGCACTGTATTTATTGTTAGCTCTGCTCAACGTGTATGGAATGTGAGCAAGCTCACGCTAGGACCCACATGGGTTAGAGGAGAGAGGGAGAGAGCAGGTGAGGCCAGTCTTCTCTAGGAAATGAGGTGGGTGCTCGTGGCTTGGTTGACAGCGTCGTCACCTCACATACACACTGAGGGTTCGGGTGAAACGTTGGGCATGTTTCCTTACACCTGCTGTCACTGTTCACTTAGCAGTAAGTAGATACCTGGGTGTTAGTCGACTGTTGTAGGTGGCATCCTGGGGGACAATACTAATGTAAGTTGCCCGGAATGCTCTACATAACCAGAGGCTTTCTATACAGCAAGTCATTGATGTCAACCAGATCTGTAATACTTGTATTATGTAGAATTAAAGATTATTATTATTATTATTATTATTATTATTATTATTATTATTATTATCATCATTTTTATTATTATTATTTTTATTATTATTATTATTATTATTATTATTATTATTATTATTATTATTATTATTATTATTATTATTATTATTATTATTATTATTATTATTATTATCATCATTTTTATTATTATTATTATTATTATTATTATTATTATTATTATTATTATTATTATTATTATTATTATTATTATTATTATTAATGAGAGTAATGGGAGAGCGGGCACCCCTGAAGCCTAGATGAACTTTGCCCACCAGAGGGCAGGCAGGTGCCCTGGCGACTAGCGCCAATCTCGAATTCCAATTCATACAAGTCTTGACTCGAGCTTACACGTAACCGGAGATTATTATATTATTATAATCATGGGGAAGCGCTAAACCCGTAGGATTATACAGCGCATGTGGTGGGGATGGAAGTTATTCAGGCTTAATTCAGGGAACTGAAGCACAGATCCAATTCCCTAGATCAAGAGCCCCTCACCAGCGTCAAGGAACCTCCCTGGAGGTGACGTAACCGGAGAATGACTCGTCTGATCGGCTTCAAATTTTCACCACTGGTGTGGTGTCCTGAACTCAAAGTTCCTGCTGTTATCGGCTGCCACAAGTCCCAATTTTCCAATTTTATTGAACAAAGAGTGAGATTCATGTTCAATAACGCTTCCTCTGATTGGCTTCAAACTTTCACCGTTTGTGGGCTTTATTAAAAGAAAGCTTAGTGTTCACTTTGGGCTGTGTAAATTTCAATTTACCAGTTTTATGAAATAAGTTGTTTCTCAAATAAAAACTAGAGAATGCCTCATCTGATCGGCTTGGAACCCTAAACGCTGCTGGCATATCAAAATATGAAGTATTTTTGTATTGATTTTTGTGTTACGTGGGCGCCAGTCTCATTGGCTTCAAATGTTCAACTTTAATATTTAACTGCATGACAAACTTATGCCGCACTCTGCACTGTTCCAGTCGCTTGTGCCGAGGTAGAGGAGGCTGGGGTTATGCAGTGCTGGGACACCTTTCTCGGGTCTAGTACGGATCGAATTACATCTAGTTCAGGGTAGAATTTCTTCCATGAATCCTAGAGACATCTTAAGAACTTTTGTAAGTAGCTTGTTTCTCTTCCTCGTTTTCTTTATCCTATTTATCTTAGTCGTTTTCTTTGTCCTTTCTCTCATCCTCGTTTTCTTTGTCCTTTCTCTCATCCTCGTTTTCTTTGTCCTCTTCCTCCTCGTAGTTGTCTTCGTTCGTTTCCTCGTCGTTTTCCTTCTCTTCTCCTTCTTTTTCGTCTCCTCGTAATTGTTTTCCTTCTCGTTTTGTTCTTCCTCGTAGTTTCCTATCTCCCTCCCTCCTCCTCCTCCGCAATTTTCTTGTCGTCTTCCTCGTTTTTTCTCCTCGTCTTACCTCGTCTTTCCCCTCCTCCTCTTCTCCAGCGTCCGGAGTTATAACTTCCGCCTAATAGGAGTGTGTGGTTCTTAATGGCTGGGCACCAGCAGTGGCACCTTCCCCTCCGCCTTTATATCTCCGCCGGGATCACCATCACTATCTCTGCCAACGAGAAAGAGAGAAAGAGAAGGGGAAAAAAAAATAGCAAAAGCACTATCCTCCCCGCGTCACCAGGGTGAAGGGGGAAAAAAAAAATTCCTCACCAGACCTTATCCTTCTTGGTTTTCCCCTCGCCTGCGTCACCATGACCATTAGACACCACACGCCACCTTTCTGAGAACTATTGGTGAGGAAAATCATCTTACAGACGCTGTAGTGTCCGAATATATGAACTGTGATAAGGCCCGCGGGGTGTGTGGACCCGGCTTAGGGATGCAGGTCCTGACACTTTTTCTCCCTTCTCGGAGTTCGCAGACTCGATCCTACAGCGCTACAGACCACGCAACACAGTGGAATGGTTATACTAATGCCTCGGGTCAGAGTGGCCTGGGGATCAGTTCTCTGGTGGATAGAGTAACAAATGTGGTTTGAACCTCGGCGTTACACCTTACACACACACACACGCCTGTCCTGCCATTAACTATTGTAAACTTCAGTAACCCTTTAGTAACACTTCAGTAACACTTCAGTAACACTTCAGTAAGAGAGAACTGGTCTGGTGATACCGACAAGATGTGGAAAAAGGCACTTATATACAGTTCAGGACATTTATTAAAAGAAACATTTCGCCCCTTGTGGCTTCTTCATTCCATTAGGACTGAAGAAGCCACTTGTTTTTTCCACAAGTTCAGTATCAGGTGGTGGCTAGAAGCCTTAGTTAACCAGTAGGCCGCAGATTTTTCCAGCATTGTATAATACACCCAAAGGACACATCTTTTAAACAAACGGAAGATTTCCCTATTTAGACAAATGTGTTGCTAGCAGCTGTAGTGAGATTAAATTGGGACGCCTACCATCTATGAAACAGAGTATACGCGAGTAATCGCCTCAGCATTGGGTTCCTATTTGTTACAACTCTCGCTTCAACAGCAGCTCAAAATTAACTGGAGCAACTCGTGCGTACAGATGTCAAAGGTTGCCTTGCTGGATGCTTTAAAACGTTGAACAGTTTGTCTCTGTTCAGGAGACTGCTGACTTTGATGAGCAGATTTTGACACCCATGAAGACGAAGTTGACGTAGGTGATTCTCGTATCAGTCTGATGACGTAGATGATCCTCGGATCAGTCTGATGACGTAGATGATCCTCGGATCAGTCTCATGACGTAGGTGACCCTCTGTTCAGTCTGATGACGTAGATGATCCTCGGATCAGTCTGATGACGTAGTTGATCCTCAGATCAGTCTGATGAATATGACGTAGACAATTCTCAGAACAATTTGATGAAGATGATCCACGGATCAGAGTCTCAGTATCCTGGCTGGAACAACTGACAAATAAGTCACACTTGAAGAGGAAACTTTAAACCGACGTTTCGGTTTATTCTGTGGACCATTGTCATACCAGGAGTGAGTGAGACAAAGCAGAGAAGACCAGAGGAAAGGTGGTGGTGGTGGTGGTGGTGGTGGTGGTGGTGGTGGTGGTGGTGGTGGTGGTGGCAGTAGTATAGTAGTAGTAGTAAGGGTAGTTATTATTGTAGTAGTATTAGTAGTAACAGAAACAGTAGTAGTATTAGTAACATAAATAGTAGTAGTAGTAGTAGTATTAACAGAAATAGGAGTATTAGTAATAGAAGTAGTAGTAGCACAAGAAACAGTAACAGTAGTAGTAGTACCACTACTGCTACTATTAGTAGTAGTAGTACTAGTAACAGTAGTAGTAGTAATACTGGTAACAGCAGTAATAATAATAATAGTAACAGTAGTAGTAGTAGTAGTAGTAACAGCAGTAGTAGTAGTACCTCCCCCCTTCTCTCTCTCTTTAGAATTATTTTTAAGACTTATCTAGAAAAGGTTAACACCAAGAGTTTCATTTGGCTATTTGTAAGCTGTAAAAAATATATAACTATTATTTTTTTTAATATTTCTGCATTTTTAATAATTTTAAATATATTAATGGCACAAAAAATATTAAACAGTAATTGTTAAGTGATAATAACGAAAAGGATATATGCACCCTTCATAACCCTCGTGCGATAGATAGGTTTCAAACCCCCATGAACCAACCAGATACTGGACGTACCGGTCGACAAACTCTTCAATAGCGGCATCAAAGAACAATTTCTTTAGTGGTGGCGCCGCCACTGACGGTATTCCCAAATTCGTCGGATGATCTGGACACATAATTGGTCTGTGGACGGTACCGTCTCCTGCCGGTGCACTGAAGCACGACACAGATACTCGCGAACAAGGTGGTGAATTTCCACCACTGGAGACTGATCAATGGTGTGAGTGGTGATACAGTGGTGTGTCTAGGATGAGCTGCCTCGACGTGTCTAGGATGAGCTGCCTCGACGTGTCTAGGATGAGCTGCCTCGACGTGTCTAGGATGAGCTGCCTCGACGTGTCTAGGATGAGCTACCTCGACGTGTCTAGGATGAGCTGCCTCGACGTGTCTAGGATGAGCTGCCTCGACGTGTCTAGGAGGAGCTGCCTCGACGTGTCTAGGAGGAGCTGCCTCGACGTGTCTAGGATGAGCTGCCTCGACGTGTCTAGGAGGAGCTGCCTCGACGTGTCTAGGATGAGCTGCCTCGACGTGTCTAGGATGAGCTGCCTCGACGTGTCTAGGATGAGCTGCCTCGACGTGTCTAGGATGAGCTGCCTCGACGTGTCTAGGATGAGCTGCCTCGACGTGTCTAGGAGGAGCTGCCTCGACGTGTCTAGGAGGAGCTGCCTCGACGTGTCTAGGATGAGCTGCCTCGACGTGTCTAGGAGGAGCTGCCTCGACGTGTCTAGGATGAGCTGCCTCGACGTGTCTAGGATGAGCTGCCTCGACGTGTCTAGGATGAGCTGCCTCGACGTGTCTAGGATGAGCTGCCTCGACGTGTCTAGGATGAGCTGCCTCGACGTGTCTAGGATGAGCTGCCTCGACGTGTCTAGGATGAGCTGCCTCGACTACCTTCCCGTGGCTCCTTTCTTCCTGTGAATTCTCAAACACATCATGAATTTAGCTTCGTTTCTTTGTACAGACTTAATCTTAGGGTTGAAATCTATTCCCTCTTGGTTCAACTCTTCATGTGCTCTCCTCTTCCTCCCTCTCTGTGTCATCATTAAGAGTTTAGAGCTTGCTCACGATTCCTCTTGTAAGGTCATTGACCTTACCTTACCAAGTCTCAGCAAAAGACATTCTAAGCCAAAACAATGTCACAACTCCCTAAAATTTTATGATTACTAACGACGACTTGACTCCTCAGAGACCAGGAAGTAATTAACTGTCCTAGGACTGAGCCTCCACCACTTCTTACGCTGCATGACCCACGTGTGTTAAGCGCTTTCTGAAATTCAGTCAACAACCTCGAAAGTCTGAGGTCCCAAAAAATTCTTTGAAAAATTTTCAACATGTGCGTCCAGCGTCCCCTCTGTGGCTAGCAGAGTTGGGTTCCTCAAGCTGAGTGCCCCGAGGACTAAGCCAAGCTGAAGTCATGAGCATCCATTCAGATTCACTTGTGTCCACAAGTCGCTTACATTCAATCGAGATCCGTCAAATTCAAATCCAGTACGATTTCAGTAGTCTTCTCCATCCCAGGAAAGTGAACTGGACGGCACTTGACATTATCCAGCCGGACAGACCAGCGGGTGTCACATGCGCGGAGAACATCCAACGTTTTCCTCTCAGAATTCCCGTATTTACAAGCTACAGCTTAGCTGAAGAAACATAAACACCGTCAGCCTTTATTGTAATATTTGGCTCAATATCTTTATGAAACTGATAAATGCTTCATCCTTGAGCGAAATATTTTAATTAAGGCTTGTGCTGTTTCGCCTGATTGTCTTTGTCACCTTTGTGCTGGAGTCGCATGACACAGCTTCTGCACTATTTCAAGAGGCTGGCTTCTCTAGCGGAATCCTTTCACTAAGGTGATGCTGACTATTACCGAACGAGCAGGAAATTAAACCCGAAGTGGATGAGGGACACGCATGCCCCTACTACTGCGCCTCTCACGAAGTCGTGAGAGGCGCAGCGGCGGAGCGCGGAGGCTCTTTCTCATCCCATGGGAAATTCCGACGCCAAACTGACATACACTGCCTCTTAAAAATAAGGACACGTGTGCAAGGGGGCTTTATAAAAACTTCCCCCAATAAAAATACTCAGAGGCTGCACATGGGTCTTAGTTATCAGCTTGCAGTTATTGTATACCTTTCATCTAATTATATACAACTACTCATGGAATGGAGCATTGGCAGTACAGAAAGCATAGTGCATTACAGCATTAAAGTTGAATAGTATCATACTAAGTAATATTGTAAATACCTTTGCCTCAGTGGCTCTCCTTCACACACACGACAATTACTGAGGTAAGAGAATTTAGAAACAGCTTTAGGGGAAGTGAAACGTGTTTAGATCCTCTCAGACATTTCTGATCAGGGTGCTGTGAGCCTGAGCTGGGACACGAAGAGAAGGTTGAGCGTATATACCAATAAAATTGAAGAAGAAAGAAGAAAGGAAGTAGAAGAAGAAGAAGAAGAAGAAGAAGAAGAAGAAGAAGAAGAAGAAGAAGAAGAAGAAGAAGAAGAAGAAGAAGAAGAAGAAGAAGAAGAATGAAAAAAAAAACGAAAATGATGAAGATGGAGGTAAATACGTAATGCAAATGCGATGGGAGATTAAGAGAGGTGGGAAGAAGGGGTACGTTGGTAGGTAGATAGGTAGGAGGAGTCAGTGTGTTACAAGAAACAACAACAGCAACAAAATTTCAAATTAAGAATTCCTCTCGCGGCAAAATGTCTCCCCCCCCCTCAAAAAAAACCAAGAACATACATGAAGGAGCGGCAACACAAGTAAAAGAAACAATACCACAGTTGGTGGGAATGAGGCTGTAAAACCGACAAGCTCATAAAAACCACACTATGGTAAGCTTTATTGAGACGGTGCCGAGCTTAAAGACCAAGCTCTCCCAAGTCTGAAGACAGAACATGGTAAGTATAGGTGTATACGCATACACACACACACACACACACACACACACACACACACACCTCCCTCTTGAATCATGTCAGGAGGGAGGTGTGTTGAGAATCACGTGAACCAAGGATATCACCAACTGGAATCACGCGAGTCAGGTGCCCCACCAACTCGAATGACGTGAGCCAAGGATCCCACCAACTTGAATCACGTGAGCCAAGGATCCCACCAAATGGAAGCACGTGAGTCAAGGGTTCCACCAACTGGAACACCTCTCTTAGTGCCAGTGTAGTGGAGACCAGAGATGAATTATACTATTCTGGTTGGTGGCTTTACGACACACACCTTGTACCACAAATGCTGTCAATGTTTTCTAAGTTTTCTCCCTGGCTTTCGCTCCAACATTCCCTTCATACATACTAATTTTCCTCTCTTGTGTTTCCCCAGTCAGGTGATCATCTACCATTTGAAATCTTGCAGTTCCCTCTTTAGCGCCTCTGTTTCTGAATCTTTCGTCGGCTGGCCATGACATAAAACATTAAAGTATTCCCGGCAGCTTCATGTTGAAGCCTTTGGCATACACGAGCAGGCTGTTGCCGAGAACAATAAGGGTGTCAATCCTGCCTGTCGACCAGGAATCGACGACCAGTTGTGTTAAGTCAACAGCATTTTTCTCTCGAAGCGCCTACACTTTTGCAGCGAGGGGTAACTGTGTCATTTATCTCCACAATGGTCACTTACACTCTGGGTTTTTCACTTCAATATTTTCATACTTTTTTTTGGGGGGGATGGGGGGGGGGGTAAGCACAGCTAACAGCTGTTACGCCGGGAGCGGCGATCCGTCTGCAGGGTTTTCAATATCGCTCTGCTACTCGACGTTGTATACTGTGGCCATCAGCTTCCCGTTCCGGTGTTTCATTTTGCCCTCGAGGCCTCAATAGTGTTCGTTGTGGTCTTCAGCTATTGACACGGTAATCCCGGATCAGGATCTCGCACGCTTTAGATGAAGCCAACACCACCAACACTGGCAGTAAGAACACTATCAACAACAACACTAACACCAACACTAACACCAACAACAATTCATCCCATTCTATCAGGCTAGAGATACGAATATATTGTTGACCTGAAACCAAAGTATTTATTCTTAAATGATTTCTCTTTGACCATTCCTAAAAGTATAATGGAAACTAGTTAATGACCCGAGCAAATTCAAGTGTACTCAGTAAAAATAGAAGATGAGTATTATACATTCGGGATTAATATGGAGAGAGTAGGTCGAAGAGGACCTCAGCGCGAGTCCAATACAGTAGTTTTTTTTTCCCGAAATTTAAATACAATACAGTAAACACTGGCAGGTCATTAGTCACCGGGATGCATAATTTTGCTAGTCTATCATTGCTAGAGTGAAAATAGAAAGAAAAAAGTAATCGAATCTTCTCAGCTTTTGTGTGTGTGTCGTAATGTGCTGTGACATCCTACAGGAGATGACTTCCAGCTCCTGTCCCTGGCAAGTATGAATATGGACCTTTGTATGTATGAACGTGTGAAAACCTCGCAAGAATGTCTCTCTTGATGTTGAAATTAATATGATAAGCGTCCTTGTACTTCCGCCACCCTCCACTATCAAAACAGAGGCGCCACCTCCGCCCTTTTTTTTTTTTTAGTCGTCCAAACCTTTCCTCAAAATTTTCATCCTCCACCTCCTGACCTTTTTGTTTTTGCTGCCTCTCCTTCTGTTTTCATTCCATCCTTGAGGGAAAGTGTTTCCACAAAGGAAGCGGCAGAGCAGTGTTTGTTGACGGAAGGCACGATCAGGACCAGAGATCTGCTGAAGCATTGCGGTTCCGCGCCAGAGAATACCTCCTCCACGTCCTTAGAGATGCAAATTTCCATCGATTTAGTGCCCGCTCAGACTCTTCAGCATCTGCTAACTAGGCAGACAATAGCTGAAGCCGACAAGGGGTAATGCAAAGTCATTTTAAGCAGGGGAGAAACTCCATTACATGACGGCGCACCAGCAGCGTGTGTGGGGAGGGGGGAAGGGACTTCAATTACCCCACTGCGGGTGTAAATTTGTAAAATAAAATTCTCTCTGCTTGAAGTTCTTTTGAATTAGTGTGTACTAATTACTTTGCAGCCTGCACAGGTACGTTGGTCCGTGAAACACACTGTTCCAATAACTAATGATCGATATCATTTTGTTGAGAAGGGAATAAAAGTGTTGGGTATCTGTTCGTAAAATCGGGATGTTTTGGATGGAAGGAGAGAGAGAGAGAGAGAGAGAGAGAGAGAGAGAGAGAGAGAGAGAGAGAGAGAGAGAGAGAGAGAGAGAGAGAAGTTGGCCAATACTTCAGAGCTGAATTATATTGACTTTTCCCAAGACTTGGTCAACATTTTCACATGGCTGCAACAGCTGAGGAATCAACAAATATCCTGAGCTATGGTCCACTCAGCTGTGGTCCACTCAGCTGACGAGTTTCTCAGACTTGTCCACACGGACCACAAAATCCTTCATCGGACATTTGAAATAATAATAATAACAATAATAATAAAGGACCTCTTTGGAGAGACCTAATAACGGAATAATAATAATAGTGACAATAATATATATATATATATATATATATATATATATATATATATATATATATATATATATATGTCGTGCCGATTAGGTAAAACTTGCAATTTTGGCTTAAATAGCAACGCTCTTCTTGCCATATAAGACAAGTGAAAATTTGTGTATGCAATAATTTCGCCAAAATCATTCTGAACCTAAAGCAAAAAATATATTTCATTGTGTTTGTTTATTATTAAATTAATGTTAACGTATCTAAAATATATTTAGTTGGGTTAGGCTAAATTAAATTGCGCTTGTTGTAATAAGGTTAGGTAGGTTTTCAAAGTTTCTCTTGGTACAAAATTATAAATTCTTACATTAACATAAATGAAAAAAATATATCTTTAAACGTATAAGAGAAAATTTTAGAAAGGACTTAATTTTAGATGAGTTCTTGCTAATTGACCAGATTTACTTATGTGGCCTCTTGTGGCCTCAAGAGGCCACAAGAGGCTCAAGAGGCCGGGACAATGTGTCGTGGGGTCGAATCCTGGCCTGCCGCAGTTTGGTAAATGATTCAAAACCACTTGTTTCGTGGTTTCATTGCTTTATAGACTGCTTGTGGAGGTGGGTATTAAAACAGTAGGAGGTTGGAATTAATCCTTGAGCATACCACTGCCACGAGTGGTATGCTCAGGAGACTCGCTGAACCCATTGGTGTTATACAGAGCCTGGGAAATGAGAGTAAGATTGAGTACCTCCACTTCATTGGATCAAGAGTTCTTCGTCAGTATCAAGGCACCCCCATCCCTCTTCGAAGGTTTTCCCCCACTGAGATACTCTGCCGCCCACTGGAACTACCCAGCCTACACTGCCGCCCACTGGAACCACACAGCCTACTCTGCCACCCATTGAAACCACCCAACCTACACTGCCGCCACCGGAACCACCCAGCCTACACTGCCACCCACTGACAAAATCGAGGGGTAAATGTTATTGTGGGTCGACTAAGTACAAAAAAAGGCTAGCAAATAATCTTGCCAAAACAGTGATGTTGGTCTGTTGCCGAGGTTCAATCCACCGTTACCGTTTCCTATTGTCTTTTACCGGCTCCTGTTTTTCGTGCTTTCGTTGCCTTTCTCTGGTTCCTGTTCCCCAGTTATCATCACATTTTCTCCTTTTGCCGTTGCTATCTTTTTTTTTTAACTATTCTGTTTCCAAACTGTTATTTTCCAGTCCGTTTTCGCGTTGGAGCTACGCGTTTACCGTTCATTACCGTTACTGTTGTCGTTACCTTCTGCCGTTCCCTGCTATCTTCATCGTTACCTGTTACCCATCCCTGTGTCCTCACCATCATCGTTGACTTCTACCACCTGTTACTGTACCGCCGGTTCCAACAGAGGCGTCTCCCCGACTTGTTCACTGCTGCTGGAGCAGCAAACAGTTACTTATCCCCGTCTGCGTCCCGGTCAGGACCTCAGAGGCGATAAGGCATCACCCTGCGCCACGCTTCCCAGTTATTCAACTCATAATCGACCGCTTCCAAAAGCTTCATTTACAACCTCATTAACTTGTAATGAGAAATCTGCGTGCGTGGCTGTGTTGCGTCTGGGTACAAGGGAAACACAAGGACACACCTGGGCAAGCTACAAGCTTTGAACAAAAAAAATGAGGGGGGTGGCGAAAGCTTTTACTGAAACGTCCATTAATGACCCCTAACGGGAATAAACAGAGGTGTTCCGCTTTCGTTGTTGGTATTGCTGGGTTTGGTTTGGTTTGAAGTCGGTCGACTACCCGAGGGTAGTCGACCGACTTCAAACAGTTAAGGCTGCATGTTGCCTGCACACCAACAGACATTAAGGCTGAATGTTGCCTGCACACCAACAGACATTAAGGCTGCATGTTGCCTGCACACCAACAGACAAGGATACTTTAAGTATAATATATGATATAGGGATTAAACTACCAGCTTATGTACACAGGGATATACACCTCTTTCTGTATATTCAGTAGACAGGCATATACCTATCAGTGTATATACACACAGATCCACACTTCTCTGTGTGCATACACATTGATACACATCTCTCTGTGTATACAACTTTGACATTTTCTTTGTTGGTTAATTACTCTTGTTATTAATATTTCCAGAAATTCCTTTGCTTCGCTCAGTAGATTATAGCGCCTTGATGAGTGTGTTCCAGGACTCAAGTATATGCTGGAAACTGCTGTCAAGACCACAATATTATATGGTGTCAATACCTTAATAATATATGCTGTCAAGACCTCAATAATATATGCTGTCAATACGTCAATAATGTGCTGTCAAGACCTCAGTATTATATGCTGTCAAGACCTCAGTATTATATGCTGTCAATACCTCAATAATATGCTGTCAATACCTCAATAATATGCTGTCAGGACCTTAATAATATGCTTTCAAGACATCATTAATATACTGTCAAGACCTCAATAATATTTTGCCAAAACCTCAATAATGTGTTGTGCTGTCAAGACCTCAGTAATATGCTGTAAACGTTGGCCTATAATTCCTAATCAGCTGACAGCTGTCAAATCACTCGTCATTATGCTAGACATGTTGGTCCCTTCGTTATATTAATTGAGAAGCGCTAAACCCGTTGGGGCTAAATAGCGCTCCTGGAATGGGTGTTAATCAGGTCAGACCCGAAGGAGTCAGACCTGAGTCATGAGGCAAGATCTCACGGTCCAGTTCCTTGGATCACGAGCTCTCTTAACTAGGAGTTACAGGAGGGCAAACCGATTTGCTCCAAGGATGGCGGAGGGTAGCTCCATTTCCTTGGTTCAGAAGCTCTTCACCGGTATTGAGGTACCTCTCACGAAGAGTCCGCTTTAGCATAGTTTCTTTGGTCTCCTGACGCTGGTGCTGGTCACCTGACCGTGGTCTTCTGGTCACCTGACCGTGGTCTTCTGGTCACCTGACCGTGGTCTTCTGGTCTCCTGACGCTGGTGCTGGTCACCTGACCGTGGTCTTCTGGTCTCCTGACGCTGGTGCTGGTCACCTGACCGTGGTCTTCTGGTCTCCTGACGCTGGTGGTACCTGAGTGGTTATCAGGTCGTACCGAAGAGTCGCCTGGTCATGAGCAAGATCTCACGGTCAGTTCTGATCACGAGCTCTCTACTGGAGTTACAGGAGGGCAAACCGATTGCTCAGTGGGAGGTAGCTCATTTCCTGGTCGAAGCTCTTCAGGTATTGAGGTACCTCACGAAGGTCCGCTTAGCATAGGTCTCCTGACGCTGGTGCTGGTCACCTGACCGTGGTCTTCTGGTCACCTGACCGTGGTCTTCTGGTCACCTGACCGTGGTCTTCTGGTCTCCTGACGCTGGTGCTGGTCACCTGACCGTGGTCTTCTGGTCTCCTGACGCTGGTGCTGGTCACCTGACCGTGGTCTTCTGGTCTCCTGACGCTGGTGCTGGTCACCTGACCGTGGTCTTCTGGTCTCCTGACGCTGGTGCTGGTCACCTGACCGTGGTCTTCTGGTCTCCTGACGCTGGTGCTGGTCACCTGACCGTGGTCTTCAGGTTTCCTGACGCTGGTGCTGGTCACCTGACCGTGGTCTTCAGGTTTCCTGACGCTGGTGCTGGTCACCTGACCGTGGTCTTCTGGTCTCCTGACGCTGGTGCCGGTCACCTGACCGTGGTCTTCTCCTGGCTTACTTCTCCACCACTAGAAGAAACAAGTAAGTATTCCTACCACAGTAACGAACACACTAGGTTACCTGTCTGCCAAGTGACCTGATTACGACCTGTTCGAAAAAACCTAATTACTGTCATATTATTATTATTATTATTATTATTATCATTACTACAATCAAAACTAAGCGCTAAACCCGTCAAAACTTACTGTCGTTAGTTTTGACGGTATTCAAAACCAGGAAGTTGATGAATATAACTCAGATAAATCACCTGGGTGTCTTTGTGTCTGAAAGGTTTCGCCTGCAGAATAGACTTCTTCAGTCGAATACATGTTCTAACACAAGACCTGATTGCCACCGTCTCCTATCAACACCCCTAATCTCTGCCTGCTTATTAGATCTACTCACTAACCGTATATCAACAGATCTTACTGTTTCTCGTTTCTGTTGATCTGTAAGACTACGCGAGGGTTATTAAGGCTACACGTCACCTGCACACCACTAAACACGAGGGTCATTAAGGCTACACGTCACCTGCACACCACTAAACACGAGGGATTAAGGCTTCACGTCACCTGCACACCACTAAACACGAGGGTCATTAAGGCTACACGTCACCTGCACACCACTAAACACGAGGGTCATTAAGGCTACACGTCACCTGCACACCACTAAACACGAGGGATTAAGGCTTCACGTCACCTGCACACCACTAAACACGAGGGTCATTAAGGCTACACGTCACCTGCACACCACTAAACACGAGGGTCATTAAGGCTACACGTCACCTGCACACCACTAAACACGAGGGATTAAGGCTTCACGTCACCTGCACACCACTAAACACGAGGGTCATTAAGGCTTCACGTCACCTGCACACCACTAAACACGAGGGTCATTAAGGCTACACGTCACCTGCACACCACTAATCAAGAATACATTAATTCCTAAAACGTTGATTTACAGAAAATTCTCAGTGAATATAAAAGAGATACACCTGTGTGTAAACTCCCAGAGCTAAGTCCTTCGAATGGAATTCTATATTCAGTTCGCTCCAAACATTACACAATGTTCTCGTTCGAGTTATTCCGGCCTGTGTTTTCCTGACAGTTGCAATGGAAGTATTTTTTCAGCAATATTCTGTTGCGCTGATGTACGTTGAGTCTCCATGACAAGTCAATAACAGTGTTTGTGTTCAACCTCTATCTCACCAGCTGCAGGAGTACAGCTGGTGAATTGTGTGGGCAAGCGGTGCCATAACAGTGAAGATCTCTCCCTCATGTTGTAGTGCCAGGATCACAGGTGCCGTAACAGTGAAGACCTCTCCCTCATGCTACAGTGCCTGGGTCAGTAGTGCCATAACAGTAAAGACCTCTCCAGCCTTCTATACAACCTGTCCATTGTTTACCAAACGAACACAAAAGAGCGACCAAAGCTTGTTCACTGTTTACCAAGCGAACACAACACAGCGACCAAAGCTTGTTCACTGTTTAGCATGCGTACGCAACCCAACGACCGAGAATTCCTCATGGTTTACCTTGCAAATATAACCCAGCGACCGGACCTTTTCTAATACGTTCAATACAAACAACCCAGCGACCGATACTTACCTAATGTGAATTGCGAACAACCCCAGAGACCTAAATTTATCTAGCAATGTTACGAAACAAACAGAACACGGCGACCAAAACTTATGTTTTGAAAAGGAAGAATAAGAGAAAGAGGATGAAAAGGAAGAGGAGGAAGAGGAAGAAGAGCAGCTCCTGTACACCACTTTAAAGTGACTTTTACCGTTCCAGTAAACATGGCATTTTTATTTTGGACTGAACTTTACGTTTCCGTGCAAGACTCTACATTTATTATTATTATTATTATTATTATTATTATTATTATTATTATTATTATTATTATTATTATTATTATTATTATTATTATTATTATGTTCATGGGAGGGATCATACCGGTGCTTATAGCCAAGATAACGGTACATTAGTTCTACCAACGAGGGGAGATTATTTTGGTATACACTAAAATAAGAAAGATTCCAGAGTTCTTTTAAAATGATCGTTAGTAAGGACTCGTTTATACGCCACGGTTCTGGTCGTTTAGCAACGAATTATCGTGCGTTACTTTCGTTGCGATCTGAAAAGATCCCCAAGTTATACATTGGATTAGGTTAAGCTAACTTAACCTAACATTGATTAACAAAGGCTAAACACTGATTAACATCGATATACTTATGCTTCACCGCCAGTAGCATAAACATGCTAACGAGAGAGGTAACGTCTGAGAACGGGAAGAACAGTTATGAACCACCCGCTAAATATTAACGGCAGGAGACTGCACAGTGGGAAACATAAACGCCCTCATTGTGCTGTCCCACGCCCACCCAGCACACGTTCTGGGTACTTGCCATACCCCTGCACACGTTCTGGGTACTTGCCATACCCCTACACACTCCTTGGATACTTGTCATACCCCTGCACACGCCCTGGGTACTTTCCATACCCCTACACACGCCTTGGATACTTGCCATACCCCTGCACACGCCCTGGGTACTTGCTTTATCCCTGCACCCGCCCTGGGTTCTTGTCTTATCCCAGCACACGCCCTGGGTACTTGGCATACCCCTGCACACGCCCTGGGTTCTTGTCTTATCCCAGCACACGCCCTGGGTACTTGTCATACCCCTGTACACGCCCTGGGTTCTTGTCTTATCCCAGCACACTCCCTGGGTACTTTGTCTTATCCCAGCACACTCCCTGGGTACTTTGTCTTATCCCAGCACACGCCCTGGGTACTTTGTCTTATCCCAGCACACTCCCTGGGTACTTTGTCTTATCCCAGCACACTCCCTGGGTACTTTGTCTTATCCTTGGACACGCCCTGGATACTTGCCTTACCTCTACACACGCCTGGGTACTGTCCTTCCTTGCACACGCCTGTGCACTGCCCTCCCTTGCACACGTCTGGGCACTGTCCTCCCTTGCATACCCCTGAGCACTGTCCTCCCTTGTACACGCCTGGGCACTGTCCTGCCTTGCACGCGCCTGGGCACTGTCCTGCCTTGCACACGCCTGGGCACTGTCCTGTCTTGCACACGCCTGGGCACTGTCCTCCCTTACACACGCCTGAGAACTGTCCTGCCTTGCACACGCCTGGGCACTGTCCTGCCTTGCACACGCCTGGGCACTGTCCTGCCTTGCACACGCCTGGGCACTGTCCTGCCTTGCACACGCCTGGGCACTGTCCTGCCTTGCACACGCCTGGGCACTGTCCTGCCTTGCACACGCCTGGGACACTGTTCTCAATGCACACTCCTGGGCACTGTCCTCCCTTGCACACGCCTGGGCACTGTTCTGCCTTGCACACGCCTGGGTACTGTCCTCCCTTGCACACTCCTGGGCACTGTCCTCCCTTGCACACCCCTGGGCACTGTCCTGCCTTGCACACGCTTGGGCACTGTCCTCCCTTGCACACGCCTGGGCACTGTCCTGCCTTGCACACTCCTGGGCACTGTCCTCTACACTTCAGTAAGAACAATAATGATTCTCATTTGAATTTTTATAACGAACCTCGTAAAATCGTCCAAGATTTTTATTATTACACTGTCATCTTCAGTGTTACAATGTCATCTTCAGTGTTGCAATGTCATATTCAGTGTTACAACGTTATCTTCAGTGTTACAATGTCATCTTCAGTGTTACACTCTCGTGTTCAAATGTTACTGGAGGTCACAGTGTTACACTGTCACCTTCAAGTGTTACTGGAGGTCACAGTGTTACACTGTCACCTTCAAGTGTTACTGGAGGTCACAGTTTACACTGTCACCTTCAAGTGTTACTGGATGCCACAGTGTTACACTGTCACCTTCAAGTGTTACTTGAGGTCACAGTGTTACACTGTCACCTTCAAGTGTTACTGAAGGTCACAGTGTTACACTGTCACCTTCAATTGTTACTGGAGTCACAGTGTTACGCTGTCACCTTCAAGTGTTACTTGAGGTCACAGTGTTACACTGTCACTTTCAAGTGTTACTGGAGGTCACAGTGTTACACTGTCACCTTCAAGTGTTACTTGAGGTCACAGTATTACACTGTCACTTTCAAGTGTTACTTGAGGTCACGGTGTTACACTGTCACCTTCAAGTGTTACTGGAGGTTGCAATGTTACACTGTCACTTTCAAGTGTTACTGGAGGTCACAGTTTTACACTGTCACCTTCAAGTGTTACTGGAGGTCACAGTGTTACACTGTCACCTTCAAGTGTTACTGGAGGTCACAGTTTACACTGTCACCTTCAAGTGTTACTGGATGTCACAGTGTTACACTGTCACCTTTAAGTGTTACTTGAGGTCAGTGTTACACTGTCACCTTCAAGTGGTAATGAAGGTCACAGTGTTACACTGTCACCTTCAATTGTTACTGGAGTGACAGTGTTACGCTGTCACCTTCAAGTGTTACTTGAGGTCACAGTGTTACACTGTCACTATCAAGTGTTACTGGAGGTCACAGTGTTACACTGTCACCTTCAAGTGTTCCTGAAGGTCACAGTGTTACACTGTCACCTTCAAGTGTTACTGGAGGTCACAGTGTTACACTGTCACCTTCAAGTGTTACTTGAGTTCACAGTATTACACTGTCACTTTCAAGTGTTACTTGAGGTCACGGTGTTACACTATCACCTTTAAGTGTTACTGGAGGTTGCAATGTTACACTGTCACTTTCAAGTGTTACTGGAGGTCACAGTGTTACACTGTCACCTTCAAGTGTTCCTGAAGGTCACAGTGTTACTGTGGAGGATGGGCTCCTAACGATAACGTGGACTGTATGTTACTTATCTTCTTGATGAATCCAAGATGTCGCAGCCTTCCCCAACACCTTCTCAGGGAATCCATATATTCTGGTTTCTTCTGTAAAAACAATAGTTTTACAGCTTTTCTCGAAGGACCTTGGATCGTAGACATTTATACACTAGAGTATAAATCTTTGGACCACCATGTGGCCACTTTCCTGGTTCGAATACGATCAACTTTCGATTCGTAAGGACCAAAACTTCCGGTTCGTAATGAACAAACATCCGGTTCGAAGGACCAATATGTGGAGGATGGGCTCCTACGATAACGTGGACTGTATGTTACTTATCTTCTTGATGAATCCAAGATGTCGCAGCCGCCACCAACACCTTCTCAGGGGATCCATATATGGCCTCTATCTCCACAGGGCTGTAAGGTAAACATACACGTGGTTTATTATAATATATTGCCCCAAAGGAGCGTATGTCCAAATTTCAGTCTTTGACTTCAGACTGAATTTACACTCACGTGTTTGGACTAAAAAGTCCACGCATAACCGCCATCCCTAGGTAAAAATTTAATGTTCTTGAATACAAGAACTGCGCAGTCCCCTGTTTTGACCAGAACATCAAATTCTTACCTTGCTCGTGTAACTTTGAGCGATGGTGTTGGCTCCACCATATACGGCGGAAATGCTGTCTTGATTTTAGAATGCCGCTGAAGAATCACCGTCTTGTTTCGATGGAGTTCATTTGCGATTGTCTCTACGTTTCTCCTTTTTGCAGTCTGAAGCTGCGCACACTTCTGAATATACTGCAATGTTGATATTATTCACTAAACGCGCTGGAACAGAGTTCTTATCTTATTTCCCGACGTTAGTGGAGATTAAATGATATAACGGACGCGAACGAGTAATGTCTATGTTGATTTACGTCGCCTCGCGCCGCATGACCACTAGAGTAGTATGACCCGTTCTTGCGGTGGCCAAATTCAATCTGCCCGCTCGTGCTGCCTTTTGCAGTCTCGTGCAGCCATGTGGTGCCACGAGGTGCCTCGTGGTGCTGTGGTCAGCACAATTCTTGACACACTGTTGACAGTACATCTGGCTTGAATTAAATTGTTTATGCAGCCAGACACACCTCCTCTTGCCCTTTCCTAAGGGTGGAAAGGGTGAGGGCCCTTACCAAGGGTAGTAAGGGCGCATACCCCCCTCCTTTGGAGAATTTTCTCCACAGTTACACTGTCACCTTCAAGTGTTACTGGAGGTCACATTGTTACACTGTCACCTTCAAGTGTTACTTGAGGTCACAGTGTCACACTGTCACTTTCAAGTGTTACTTGAGGTCACGGTGTTACACTGTCACCTTCAAGTGTTACTGGAGGTCACAGTGTTACACTGTCACCTTCAAGTGTTACTTGAGGTCACAGTGTTACACTGTCACCTTCAAGTGTTACTGGAGGTCACAGTGTTACACTGTCACGTTCAATTGTTACTGGAGTCAGAGTGTTACGCTGTCACCTTCAAGTGTTACTTGAGGTCACAGTGTTACACTGTCACCTTCAAGTGTTTCTGTAGGTCACAGTGTTACACTGTCACTTTCAAGTGTTACTGGAGGTCACAGTGTTACACTGTCACATTCATGTGTTATTGGAAGTCACAGTGTTACACTGTCACCTTCAAGTGTTACTGGAGGTCACAGTGTTACACTGTCACCTTCAAGTGTTACTGGAGGTCACAGTGTTACTGGAGGTCACAGTGTTACTTGAGGTCACAGTCTGGACTCAGCTCACAACTCCTGGAATTTTATCTCTGATTTCATCGAGCTGAATGTTTTCCCCAGATCAGTTTCCGGTTTTGTCCTGCCTTCTCCAGAGTCGATTTTTTTTATTCGTGATTTTTTTATTGTGAATACCTGGAGGGGTTCGGGGGTCAACGCCCCCGTGGCCCGGTCTTAGTCCAGGCCTCGTGGTGGATCAGGGTCTGATCAACCAGGCTGTTACTGCTTGCCGCACGCAAACCGACGTACGAACCACAGTCCGGCTGGTCAGGCACTGACTTTAGGTGCCTGTCCAGCGCCTTCTTGAAGACAGCCAGGGGTCTATTGGTAATCCCTCTTATGAATGCTGGGAGGCAGTTGAACAGTCTTGGGCCCCTGACACTTATTGTGTTGTTTCTTAGTGTAATCGTGTACTAGTGTACATTCATGGGAAGCGCTAAACCCTCAGAGGCCATACACAACCTGGTTCATGGGGGGGGGTTAAGGGGGTCAAAGTATGCTCGATCCAAGGAAGGGGAGAAGTTTACATGGACTTCCTTGGATCAAGAGCCCTTAGAACCTCCCCTTGATAACTCGGTGGAGAATAAATTTTTCCGATAAATTTTTAAAAAGATTTAGAAATAAAAATAAATGTAAGTCTTTCCAGAGTAAATTTTCTGTGCAAGTGTTTTATTTTTTCTCTTAATGCGAGTGGCGTAACAAGAAAACATCGCTGTGCGTCACTGTGGCGTAACAAGAAACATCGCTGTGCGTCACTGTGGCGTAACAAGAACAGATCGCTGTGCGTCACTGTGGCGTAACAAGAACACATCGCTGTGCGTCACTGTGGCGTAACAAGAACACATCGCTGTGCGTCACTGTGGCGTAACAAGAACACATCGCTGTGCGTCACTGTGGCGTAACAAGAACACATCGCTGTGCGTCACTGTGGCGTAACAAGAACACATCGCTGTGCGTCACTGTGGCGTAACAAGAACACATCGCTGTGCGTCACTGTGGCGTAACAAGAACACATCGCTGTGCGTCACTGTGGCGTAACAAGAACACATCGCTGTGCGTCACTGTGGCGTAACAAGAACACATCGCTGTGCGTCACTGTGGCGTAACAAGAACACATCGCTGTGCGTCACTGTGGCGTAACAAGAACACATCGCTGTGCGTCACTGTGGCGTAACATGAACACATCGCTGTGCGTCACTGTGGCGTAACAAGAACACATCGCTGTGCGTCACTGTGGCCTAACAAGAACACATCGCTGTGCGTCACTGTGGCGTAACAAGAACACATCGCTGTGCGTCACTGTGGCGTAACAAGAACACATCGCTGTGCGTCACTGTGGCGTAACAAGAACACATCGCTGTGCGTCACTGTGGCGTAACAAGAACACATCGCTGTGCGTCACTGTGGCGTAACAAGAACACATCGCTGTGCGTCACTGTGGCGTAACAAGAACGCATCGCTGTGCGTCACTGTGGCGTAACAAGAACGCATCGCTGTGCGTCACTGTGGCGTAACAAGAACGCATCGCTGTGCGTCACTGTGGCGTAACAAGAACGCATCGCTGTGCGTCACTGTGGCGTAACAAGAACGCATCGCTGTGCGTCACTGTGGCGTAACAAGAACGGATCGCTGTGCGTCACTGTGGCGTAACAAGAACGCATCGCTGTGCGTCACTGTGGAGTAACAAGAACGCATCGCAGTGCGTCACTGTGGAGTAACAAGAACGCATCGCAGTGCGTCACTGTGGAGTAACAAGAACGCATCGCAGTGCGTCACTGTGGAGTAACAAGAACGCATCGCTGTGCGTCACTGTGGAGTTACAAGAACGCATCGCTGTGCGTCACTGTGGAGTAACAAGAACGCATCGCTGTGCGTCACTGTGGAGTAGAACGCATCGCTGTGCGTCACTGTGGAGTAACAAGAACGCATCGCAGTGCGTCACTGTGGAGTAACAAGAACGCATCGCTGTGCGCCACGGTGGAGTTTTTCCCTTGTATGCTTTGCTGTTTACTGTTAACGCTTTCTGTTGTAAATAACTTTGGAAAATAAAATAATCGTATTTATAGTAGCAAGATCATTTCTAGTGGCATGATCGTTTCTAGACGCACGATCAATCATTCTAGACGCACAATTAACATTTCTAGACGTACGATCAATCATTCTAGACGCACAATTAACATTTCTAGACGTACAATCGACGTTTCCAGAAGCAAGAGAGGCTCTAGACTGAGAATATTTTCAGTCGATTGCAGGAACTTACGCCAGGCGTTTGTCTTTATATACGCTCTGTTAAGGATAAGATAATACTTGAACATCGCCCTGGAGAGAGAGGGGTAATCTAGGGTGGCTCCAGTTCCTCGAATTAAGAGGTCTTTACTAGCGTCAAGGCACTCCTCACCCGTTTTAAGAAGGTGCAACCAAAGCCAGAGCTGCAAGAAATGAGATGTCAGGCACCGAGGCTGCCAACACAACACGTGTATATATGGGGGCAGTCGGTGGCCTGACAACCCCAGTGTTTACTCAGGCGTCATCCACCATCCCCAGTCAACACAGACATATGGAGCTGTCTGTGGCTTGGCCAGGCCCATGATTCTTCTCCTTTCATCCCGAACCAGCCGACACACTGACTTCTGAGCCCTTGAGCGACACATACACTGTCTTCCGAATCCTGGAGCAATAGATACACTGTTGTGTGGGTCCTCAAGCAGCCGAAACACTGTCTTCCGGATTCTGAAGCAGCTGACTTTCAGGACTTTACAGTTCTGAGAAAACATTTTTGACCCTAGTAACGCACTGGCGATAAGCTTCTGCAAAAGCTTATGCTGGGAGAACATTTTGCTCGGTGTAAAGCTTTATCGTCATTACTTTATAAAGATCCACATCGTCCCTATGAAAGGTTATTCTGCAACTTCTCTCTTCCCTTTAAAAGATCCGCCTTGTATAGTTTATTCCTTTCTCCTCTCGTTCCTCTGTTTTCTTTATTCTCCAACAGCGGTTTTACTTTTTATTTCCTCCCATCTCTTCTTCCTCGTCTTTCTACCCCCACCAATTTTTTTTATGTAAATCCTCTCCTTTCCCCTGCCTCCAGATGATTGTTGATGTTGCAGACGGAGCCCCAAACACCAACACCAGGACCATCAGGAGCACTAACACCAACAGTAACACCATCAGCACCACCACCAACAACATGAGCAAAACAGCACCACCAACACCGTTGTACCATTATCACCACTACCACCAACAATGCAACCAACATCCCCACTACAAATTATTGCATAAACTTGCTCTCCCACAGATCATTACTCACAGCCGAACGCGTAATGTATCCGGGGAGTAATGTTGACAAGTCGTTCTCGTCCAGCTGCCAATAGAGAGTTTAACTCACTGAAGGATGAGTAGCCTAACCAAACACCCATGTCCTAACACCTGTAGCAGATAGGAATCAGCCTCCCTTATCCTTACACATCTGCGGGAGATATAGACCAAGACCAATGTCTTACCCAGGGTTCCACGTCTTTGCAAATCCGTTAGAGAGGACACTTCCCTCTTAAGCGAAGGCCCGGTCACTGACCAGCCAGGCTGTTGTTGTCGTAATGCAACGCCCAGGGATGGAACAGGTAGTGTACCCTCCCTCAGTATCACCGGTGAGAACAAATAGCTCACACGGAACTTTAGTGAAGAAAACACTCAGGCTAAGCAACGACCTCTGATGGACGGCAGCATTAAGGTTGGTGTACAACTTTGTGACTCGACGGAGAGAAACGAGGCATAAAATTCCGTAGTAAAACATGACATAATAAAAGATCTGCAAGGGGTAAAACGTTGTCCTGACTAAAGCATGTTTCGCACCAGCATCTTTTCTTCACTACCCATGAGAGAAGATGGATTACAGGATACAGCGTTTACGTCTTCTGATGGATTACAGGATACAGCATTTACATATTGAGACTTAGTGAAGACAGTTCAAGATAAATAACACCAACACGGAGACTATCTCAAAAAAAATCTTATGATAAAATCGTGAAAAGCGATAAAATTACGGGAAGGGAGGGGTAGCTCCAGTTCCTTGGATTAAGAGCCCTTTGCTAGCATCTAGGCATCTGCCTTGGGATGATGCGTCCTTCAGAGACCGGCCCGCAATTAGTGAACGGAGGATCGAGCCTCCATCACTCCTTACGCTGACTCACACGCGTTTAGCGCTTCGAACATTCTAATTTATCCGGCCAGAAAGGAGAAAAAAAAGTAGGATTACTTTTCTTTTCAGGTCAGACCAGATGCGGTCAGCTAGGTGTATACAGGTGTATACAGGTGTATACAGCGAGCTACGACAAGAGGCTATGTACTACGCCTCGTGGTACTCTAGCCCTTGGGCCTCTAACCCATCTCAACACATTAAAAAGTATATCTGAAGCACTATCGACACAGATCAAATAAAATACACGGGTATATCAAAGGTAAGTAAGCAAAGGAAGGCCAACGAGTATACTTGACACTGTCTAAATCTTGCAAAAATGTTGCGTCAAATTACTGTATATAATTTGGGAGACGAGTGAGAGCGAAACAAACGATATCTGAGGGAAAGTGAGACAATCACGAGTGATCCAAGGAAGGGAACTACGCGTCCAATTCCTTGGATCGAGAACCAACTCACCGTCATCACGAAATCACACTGGAGGGGAGAAGAAGAAAGCATTCTTCCCAGTGCCACGGGGGCACCCTTGAGGAGAGCCATCTTTCACGCTTCTGTATACTACCCCTACAGGGACTGGGCCACCCTTAATGCGAACACATTAAGGCCGGAACAATTCATAAAATTCGCTAGTGGCTCTTGCTTAATGGAAGTGCGCTAACCGAGAAGATATGCGTGCTTGTTAGCTCCCGCTCGTGATACACAACACTATGCTGGTTGGTGAGTGCGTGAGAAACGTGTCTCAGTGTGGTCCAGGGGACAATGCACACGCCTCTAGCACGTTCTTGTAAGCATTATTCTATCCGTGCAGTGTTTGTCACGTCGATACACTGAATATCAGGACATAGCTCAGGATTAACAGAGTTGCTATACTGCCAATACTGTCGCAATAGTGATTACTTGTTGAAATTCATTGACCAAAGTTAATTCATAACATTGCATATATTCTGAGAGATGCGTCTCTCCTCCATGTATCTACACAAAGCAATAGTGTATCTACACAGAAGGATATATATATATATATATATATATATATATATACACACGCTGATAGTCTTACTCTGTATTTTTAGACATAAAAAAGGCATTCCTGGTTACTGGTGTACAGGGGTAAATGCAGCCTTAATAAACCTTAAAGAGAAAAAAACATTGTGATAAAAGGCATGCTGTCAATAAGGGTTTAAACCTAACACACACCAGTCAAACATCAACAACAATGTAAATAAACCAAGAATTATTTCATAGTAAATACACACTAAGAGACGTGTGTCTCATTGCGTATCCACTCAGGGGCGACTCTAATCCCTATTTTAATCTAAATTGATTGATCTATCGATCAAAAGTAAACAGAGAATCAGAAAGAAACATCAAGGAACATTTAGAGTGAAGTACTTTAAGATCTTTTTTTTTTAACTGCATTATTGTAAAAGAAAATCTTAAACGACGTTTATTTGATTTAATATATAGTGTAACTTTATATCTGCAGCTGAATCAACTGTATGCCGTGACGTGGCATCTAGTTTTAGCAGTGTCAAAAGCTGCAGTGTACGTGGTGGTCATAGCTGCAGTGTACGTGGTAATAACTGCAGTGTACGTGGTCACAGCTGCAGTGTACGTGGTAATAACTGCAGTGTACGTGGTCACAGCTGCAGTGTACGTGGTAATAACTGCAGTGTACGTGGTCACAGCTGCAGTGTACGTGGTAATAACTGCAGTGTACGTGGTGGTCACAGCTGCAGTGTACGTGGTAATAACTGCAGTGTACGTGGTCACAGCTGCAGTGTACGTGGTAATAACTGCAGTGTGTACGTGGTCGTCCGACGACAGGCAACAGTGTTAATACTGAAGTACGTGGAGCTACAGGCCTGCAGGTTACGTGTATAACAACTGCAGTGACCTGGGTCACAGCTGCATGCACGTGAATACTGCAGGTTCACGTCCTAAGTAACCTGCAGGTTCACGTAGCTAATAACTGCACCGCTGAGAATCAAGGCTGATTGTACCGCCTCAGTAGCCGTCAGAGCCGCCTCAGCAGCCGTCAGAGCCGCCTCAGAAGCCGTCAGAGCCGCCTCGAGCTCAGGACCTGCAGCGTCACGTAGCACTCAGGCCTGCAGCCGTCGAGCCGCCTCAGCAGCCGTTCGACCGCCTCAGCAGCCGTCAGAGCCGCCTCAGCAGCCGTCAGAGCCGCCTCAGCAGCCGTCAGAGCCGCCTCAGCAGCCGTCAGAGCCGCCTCAGCAGCCGTCAGAGCCGCCTCAGCAGCCGTCAGAGCCGCCTCAGCAGCCGTCAGAGCCGCCTCAGCAGCCGTCAGAGCCGCCTCAGCAGCCGTCAGAGCCGCCTCAGCAGCCGTCAGAGCCGCCTCAGCAGCCGTCAGAGCCGCCTCAAGCAGCCGTCAGAGCCGCCTCAGCAGCCGTCAGAGCCGCCTCAAGCAAGCCGTCATGACGCTGCTCGCAGCCGCAGGCGCCTCGGGCAAGCAACCAGGAGAGACCGACCATCAGGACACAATCAGCCCACTCAGGACACAATCAGCCGCCTCAGCAGCCGTCAGAGCCGCCTCAAAAAAAAAAAAAAAAAAAAACCCACAAGACGCGAGTGTCTGCACTCGGGGCTAAAGCAACCAGGAGAGACGACCATCAGGACACAATCAGCCCATCAGGACACAATCAGCGGGAGTGACAATGAGAGAAGCTAGATAGTATTGACCTGCCTGGGAAAGAAGGATAGTTGAACCCCAAGCTTCACATAGACACAGGTTCAATGTTCAAGAACCCTCAGTACAAGATAAGAGTCCTTCAGGTAGCGACGGGAAAGGTACTCTTGGTCCAAGGAATTGAACTACTCCTCCCTTCCTCGGACTTATAACCTCTCATTCTCTAAACGCTGTATGTCTTATGGGTTTAGCGTTTCACATTAACTATAATGCTAAAAAATTATAGCAATAATAATTAATAACAGAAATAATAATATTTTTTAACACATGTCTTCCACCAAGGTAGCGTGACCCAAAAAAAAGAAAAGTGTTCACCGTCATTCATTCAATCGCTAGCTTGCCGGAAGCCTGCTGACATCACAGATCAGATGGTCCTTCGACTTGAAGCATTAGCAGAGTGCAGGCACTGCTCTTCCCACCTCCAGGACTCAAGTTTATCCAACCAGTTTCCCCTGAATTTCTTCATAAATTTGACCTTGCTGACAATCCAAGAGCACGTCAGGTCATGAAAACCACTTACCATCCACTCCAGTTTAACATGCTCACACAAACCTGTTGGATGTTCAAGCCCGTAACACTCAAAACCTCCTTTATCCCCTCCAGCCAACACTTCCTGGGACGACCCCTCTTTCCCTCAACCCAAGATTTCTATATCCACCCAGTCATCCTATCTTATCCATCCTCTCCAAGTGACCAAACCACCTCAACAGTTCTTCCCCAGTCTTCTGAAGGTGTTGACCTTATAATCTCCACTCGCCCTCCCTCGTTATATCTAATTAGTCATCACTTAATTCCATGCCTCTCTCCAACACTCTAGCATCACTTCCTTTACAAACCATCTATAAATATGTTAAACAATTATGGTGACGTCACGCATCCCTGTCTAAGGCCTACTTTTACTTAAAAATAATCCCGCTCTCTCATATTTACTCTAGCCAGAATCTTGCTAACGGCATAAAAACTCTACTGCTTTCAGTAACCTGCCACCTATTTCATTCATTTGCAATATCTGCCACATTGCTTTTCTAGCCACCCTATCACATGTTTTTTTTTTAATCCATAAATTCAACTAAGAGTTTCATGCATTTATCTAAGTGATGTTCACTTATATGCTTCAGTATAAACACTTAGTTTAACCATCCCTTACCCTTCTAAAAAGAAAACCTTTTTGTTCCTCTGCAATCCTACTATTTGTTTTAGCTTTAATTCCATCAATACTAATTCTACCATTCGCTTTACCCGGTATACCTAACAAGCTTATCCTCCCATACCTCTAACACTCTCCTGATCCTCTCTCCCCCCTCTTCTACAAAGGAACTATATAATCTCTCTATAAATCTTTAGGTACCCTCCCTTCTTTCATACACATCTTGAACAAATGCACCAACCACTCCAAAACTATATCTCCACCTGCTTTTAACATTTCTGCCTTAATCCCATCTATCTCTGCTGCTTTACCCCTTTTCATCATTCTTCCCACTGCCTCACGTAGTTCTCCCACACACATCTGGCGCTTCCTCACTCCTACAAGATATTAAACCTCCCTGCCCAGTTCGCTGCCTCCTTCTCTTCATCAACATATAACAATTCCTTAATATTTCCTCAACCCTTCTAATACCTTCACATCTTTTATTTTTAACTGTTAAATCCATTTGATCCTTAGTCTTTTTTTATTTATTAATCTCTCAATCTTCTCAGAAGATTTGTAGATGAAGAAGGCGAAGACGAAGAAGAAGAAGAAGAAGAAGAAGAAGGATGAGGAGGAGGAGAAGGAGTTTCAGGGAGGGTCTTTTAAGTTGCACCTTTCTTAGGTAAACATTATTGCCTGTCATCATAAGATTGCTTGGGGAAAGAGCCTCGCACTCAAGAGTCTCCCGCCACTGCCTCGCACTCAAGAGTCTCCTGCCACCGCCTCGCACTCAAGAGTCTCCTGCCACCGCCTCGCACTCAAGATCCTCCTGCCACCGCCTCGCACTCAAGAGCCCCCGCCACTGCCTCGCACTCAAGAGCCTCCTACCACCGCCTCGCACTCAAGAGCCTCCTACTACCTCTTCGCACTCAAGAGCCTCCTGCCACCGCCTTACACTCAAGAACCTCCCACTACCGCCTCACACTCAAGAACCTCCTACTACCGCCTCACACTCAAGAGCCTCCTGCCACCGCCTCGCAGCACGGACGTCCTCGAAAGTATTCTTATCTACTTTCCCTTCTCTCTCTCCTCCACCCCCTCTGGCACTTTCTTTTCTCACTGTCTCAGCCGGTAGTGTCACCCTGGCCTGTACTTACCTCTATGTCGTTGCAGGAGTCGAGACTTAGCTCCTGGCCTCGCTGTACTCTCATCCACCTCCCGAGGCTCTCAAAATATGCCTCTATACATGCTTATTATCAACAGGAAGAGCTCTGACTGTTGTCAGCCTCGATCTATCTACCTGTTGCTACATGGCTGACGCTGTTGCAGCTGTCGCCTCGTTAGCTCCGACTTGCCTCCCTAATTGTATTTAGCAGCAACTACTGCTGCTGACAGCTGTTGTAGACGACGAATCAGAGGCCATTAACAGACAACCCCTAGTAATTGACAGTCTGTGGGAGCATATTATTATTATTATTATTATTATTATTATTATTATTATTATTATTGTTATTATTATTATTATTATTGTTATTATTATTATTGTTGTTGTTATTATTATTATTATTATTATTATTATTATTATTATTATTATTATTATTATTATTATTATTATTATTATTATTATTATTATCATTATTATTATTATAATTATTATTATTATTATTATTATTATTATTATTATTATTATTATTATTATTATTATTATTATTATTATTATTATTATTATTATTATTATTATTATTATTATTATTATTATTATTATTATTATTATTATTATTATTATTATTATTATTATTATCTTATTAAAACGAAAACAAGTGCTAAACCTCATGGGTCATATTTCATTAGAACCACAAAACACATTAGTCATACGCTTTTTATCCTCGCTTAGAGCGGGTTTAGTGCTCCTCACTGAATATTACAATATTTAAAAATAGTATCACTGGACAACTTATTTTGCATTTAATGTTTTAAGGCACCATTTCTCCAACACCAGTGGGTGAGCGTCATCCACTTATATATAATATATATATATATATATATATATATATATATATATATATATATATATATATATATATATATATATATATATATATATATATATATATATATATATATATATATCATTTCTTGCCTCCAACTGTTATTATTTTGATGCGGAAGTATGTTCTTTTATCCCAATCTACCTAAAAGCACTCGGGCAAATGTATGCAGATGACTATAATGCATACAGTCTAAAACACACACACACACACACACACATACACACACACACACACACAACACACTCCTTTGAGTTGATAATAATTTTACAGACTTTTCCTAGCCAATATCACACTCTAGGATCCATTGGTGACTCCCTCGCCGTTCATTGCACCGTCGAGTGTGTTGCTTCGTGCTCAGATTTTACTGCAGAAACTCCAGCAACAAATTCTGTGAAGAGCCATTAAGAAATTCTTTTCTGTCTTAAATTGTTTTTCTTTTTTTTCTCGTCGTCGTATGTTTGTGTTGTGGGAGTTTGTGTGTTTGTGTTGTGGGAGTTTGTGTTGTGGGAGTTTGTGTGTTTGTGTTGTGAGGTTGTGTGTTTGTGTTGTGGGAGTTTGTGTGTTTGTGTTGTGAGAGTTTGTGTGTTTGTGTTGTGTGTGGGAAGTTTGTGTGTTTGTGTTGTGGGAGTTTGTGTGTTTGTGTTGTGGAGTTTGTGTGTTTGTGTTGTGGGAGTTTGTGTGTTTGTGTTGTGGGGTTTGTGTGTTTGTGTTGTGGGAGTTTGTGTGTTTGTGTTGTGAGAGTTTGTGTGTTTGTGTTGTGGAGTTTGTGTGTTTGTGTTGTGGAGTTTGTGTGTTTGTGTTTGTGTGAGTTTGTGTGTTTGTGTTGTGGGAGTTTGTGTGTTTGTGTTGTGGGAGTTTGGTGTTTGTGTGTTTGTGTTGGGGGAGTTTGTGTGTTTGTGTTGTGAGAGTTTGTGTGTTTGTGGTGTGGAAGTTTGTGTGTTTGTGTTGTGGGAGTTTGTGTGTTTGTGGTGTGGACGTTTGTGTGTTTGTGTTGTGAGAGTTTGTGTTTGTGGTGTGGAAGTTTGTGTGTTTGTGTTGTGAGAGTTTGTGTGTTTGTGTTGTGGGAGTTTGTGTGTTTGTGTTGTGGGAGTTTGTGTGTTTGTGTTGTGGGAGTTTGTGTGTTTGTGTTGTGGGAGTTTGTGTGTTGTGTGTGGAGTTTGTGTGTTGTGTTGTGAGGTTTGTGTGTTTGTGTTGTGGAGTTTGTGTGTTTGTGTATGGGAGTTTGTGTGTTTGTGTTGTGGAGTTTGTGTGTTTGTGTTGTGGAGTTTGTGTGTTTGTTGTGGAGTTGTGTTTGTGGTGAAGTTTGTGTGTTTGTGTTGTGGGAGTTTTGTTTGGAGTTTGTGTTTTGTGTTGTGGGGAGTTTTTGTGTGTTTGTGTTGTGGATTTGTGTGTTTGTGTTGTGGGGTTTGTGTGTTTGTGTGTGAAGGTGTTTGTGTGTTTGTGTTGTGGAGAGTTTGTGTGTTTGTGTTGTGGAAGTTTGTGTGTTTGTGTTGTGGGAGTTTGTGTGTTTGTGTTGTGGGAGTTTGTGTGTTTGTGTTGTGGAGTTTTGTGTTGTTTTGAGTTTGTGTGTTTGTGTTGTGGGATTTGTGTTTGTTTGTGGTTTGTGTGTTGTTTGAGTTTGTGTGTTTGTGTTGTGGAGTTTGTGTGTTTGTGTTGTGTTGTGTTGAGTTTGTGTGTTTGTGTTGTGGAGTTTGTGTAGTTTGTGTGTTTGTGGGAGTTTGTGTGTTTGTGTTGTGGGAGTTGTGTGTTTGTTTGTGGTTGTGTTTGTGTGTGGGAGTTTGTGTGTTTGTTTTGGAGTTGTGTGTTTGTTGTGAGTTTGTGTGTTTGTGTTGTGGAGTTTGTGTGTTTGTGTTGTGGAGTTTGTGTGTTTGTGTTGTGGGAGTTTGTGTGTTTGTGTTGGTTTGTGTGTTTGTGTTGTGAGTTTGTGTTGTTTGTGTTTGTTGGGGAGTTTGTGTGTTTTGTTGTGAGAGTTTGTGTGTTTGTGTTGTGGATTTGTGTGTTTGTGTTGTGGATTTGTGTTGTGTGGAGTTTGTGTTTGTGTTGTGAGTTTGTGTTTTGTGTTGTGGAGTTGTGTGTTGTGTGTGGTTGTGTGTTTGTGTTGTGGAGTTTGTGTTGTTTGTGAGTTTTGGTTGTGTTGTGGAGTTTGTTTTTGTTTGATGTTGTGGGAGTTTGTGTGTTGTGTTGTGGTTTGTGTGTTTTTTGTGGTTTTGTTGTTGTGAGTTTTGTGTTTGATGTTGTGGATTGTGTTTGTGTTGTGGTTTGTGTTTGTGTTGTGGAGTTTGTGTGTTTGTGTTGTGGGAGTTTGTGTGTTTGTGTTGTGGGAGTTTGGGTTGTTTGTGTTTGTGTGTTATGTTGTGAGAGTTTTGTTTGTATTTGTGATGTGTGGATTGAGTTTGTGTTGTGAGTTGTGTGTTTGTGTTGTGTAGTTTGTGTGTTTGTGTTTGTGGAAGTTTGTGTGTTTGTAGTGTGAAGTTGTTGTTTGTTTTTGGAGGATTGTGTTTGTATAGAGTTGTGTGTTTGTGTTGTGAGTTGTGTGTTTGTATTGAAGTTGTAGTTTCATGTTGTGAGAGTTGTGTGTTTAGTGTGTGGAGTTGTTTTTGTGTGTGGGTTTCGTGTTTGTCTTGTGAGTTTGTGTTATGTTGTGAGAGTCCATGTATGGATGAGTGTTTAGTTCTGTTCTGAGTTTGTGTTTGTTCTTGTAACGGTGATTATCGACTTATGTGTTAATGGTAACTTGTAGTAAGTTTACTGAGTGACAAGAGATCGCAATGTCAAGGACATATCAGTTAGCAAAAAATCATTTATATTAACGTCAGTGAAACCCCGGATAGCCCGGGGATTGAGATCAAAGGTCATAGATTGAGCACAAAGCTAATTTCACCTAATGAGATTGTGTGCATCTCTCTCTCTCTCTCTCTCTCTCTCTCTCTCTCTCTCTCTCTCTCTCTCTCTCTCTCTCTCTCTCTCTCTCTCTCTCTCTCTCTCTCTCTCTCTCTCTCTCTCTCTTTCGGTCTCTCTTTAAATCTGCGCTTTGTTCCTAGTCAAACAAGTCTCATTTACAGGCGAATAACATAGCTGAGAATATTCAGACTTGTCCTAGCACTGCTCAGTAACATAGCTGAGAATATTCAGACTTGTCCTAGCACTGCTCGGTAACATAGTTGAGAATATTCAGACTTGTCCTAGCACTGCTCGGTAACATAGCTGAGAATATTCAGACTTGTCCTAGCACTGCTCGGTAACATAGCTGAGAATATTCAGACTTGTCCTAGCACTGCTCGGTAACATAGCTGAGAATATTCAGACTTGTCCTAGCACTGCTCGGTAACATAGCTGAGAATATTCAGACTTGTCCTAGCACTGCTCAGTAACATAGCTGAGAATATTCAGACTTGTCCTAGCACTGCTCGGTAACATAGCTGAGAATATTCAGACTTGTCCTAGCACTGCTCAGTAACATAGCTGAGAATATTCAGACTTGTCCTAGCACTGCTCGGTAACATAGCTGAGAATATTCAGACTTGTCCTACCACTGCTCAGCAACGCCCAACACCGTATTTGCCTAAGGGGAAACGGAGCTAACAGCCCAGGTTACCAGCCACATGATGGAACAATGCTAATAACAATTACAAGCTCATTTCCACCAGGTAAAGCCGTCCAAATCGCAGAACAATAAAAATAACAGTTTGGTTTGGTAACACTTACAGTTAGAGGAAGAGGGGAGGAGGAGGAGGAGGAGGTGGTGGTGGGGAGGGGGGAGGGGAGAGGAGGGAGGGCCGTAACTTCACTCTGGGGACAATCAGCTGTAACTTACAGTTATGAAGGAGACGACGAAATGCTGCACCTGTCAGGTATATACGAGGCTTCGCTGTGGCCAGAAACAAGGACTTGGCTGCTCGCTGGCCAGTTTTTCGCCCGCCGTCAGTGTGTACTCACCTATTTGTGGTTACAGGGGTCGATTCATAGCTCCTGGCCCCGCCTCTTCACTGATTGCTACTAGGTCCTCTCTCTCCCTGCTCCATGAGCTTTATCAAACCTCGTCTTAAAACTATGTATGGTTCCTGCCTCCACTACGTCACTTTCAAGGCTATTCCACTTCCTGACAACTCTATGACTGAATAAATACTTCCTAACATCCCTTTGACTCATAGGAGTCTTCAACTTCCAATTGTGACCCCTTGTTTCTGTGTCCCCTCTCTGGAACATCTTGTCTCTGTCCACCTTATCTATTCCTTGCAGTATATTATATGTCGTTATCATGTCTCCCCTAACCCTTATGTCCTCTAGTGTCGTCAGGCCGATTTCCCTTAACCTTTCTTCGTAGGACAATCCCCTTATCTCTGGGACTAGTCTTGTTGCAAACCTTTGCACTTTCTCTAATTTCTTGACGTGCTTGACCAGGTGTGGGTTCCAAACTGGTGCTGCATACTCCAATAGGGGCCTAACGTACACAGTGTACAGGGTCCTGAATGATTCTTTATTAAGATGTCGGAATGCTGTTCTTAGGTTTGCTAGGCGCCCGTATGCTGCAGCAGTTATTTGGTTGATGTGCTCCTCAGATGTGCCTGGTGTTATACTCACCCCAAGATCTTTTTCCTTGATTGAGGTTTGTAGTCTCTAGCCCCCTAGACTGTACTCCGTCTGCGGTCTTCTTTGCCCTTCCCCAATCTTCATGACTTTGCACTTGGTGGGGTTAAACTCCAGGAGCCAATTGCTGGACCAGGCTTGCAGCCTGTCCAGATCCCTTTGTAGTTCTGCCTGGTCCTCGTCCGATTGAATTCTTCTCATCAACTTCACATCATCTGCAAACAGAGACACTTCGGAGTCTATTCCTTCCTTCATGTCGTTCACAAATACCAGAAACAGCACCGGTCCTAGGACTGACCCCTGTGGAACCCCACTCGTCACCGGCGCTCACTCTGACACCTTGCCACGTGTGTGTGTGTGTGTGTGTGTTGTGTGTGCGAGGAATTGACAAGGTGGACAGAGACAGGATGTTCCAGAGATGGGGCACAGAAACAAGGGGTCACAATTGGAAGTTGAAGACTCAGATGAGTCAAAGGGATGTTAGGAAGTATTTCTTTAGTCATAGAGTTGTCAGGAAGTGGAATAGTCTGGCAAGTGACGTAGTGGAGGCAGGTACCATACATAGTTTTAAGACGAGGTTTGATAAAGCTCGTGGAGCAGGGAGAGAGAGGATCTAGTAGCGACCAGCGAAGAGGCAGGGCCAGGAGCTTTGAATCGACCCCTACAATCACAAATAGGTGAGTACACACACGCATACGCGCCGGCCCGCGTGACGCTGACGGGTCCCAGCTGGTCCATGATATAAAGATATATATGAATGTTTGTATTGTAGCGTGACCAGACGCTCTTGAAGCGCCCGTAAAGCATCAGGTAATAGCCATCTTCCCGTGTGTGTGTATGTGTGCTCACCTAGTTGTGGTTGCAGGGGTCAATTCACAGCTCCTGGCCCCGTGTGTGTGTGTGTGTGTGTGTGTACTCGTTTGTGGTTGCAGTGGTCGATTCATAGCGTTCTTTCATGACTGCAGAGGTCAAGTTTCAGCTCCTGGCCCTGCGTCTCAAACTGACTTTACTGATGTGTCAAACGGCCAAGCTCTATTGACTTTAAAAAGAACAGAACCCTGTCGTTGCGACAATCAACTAAGCTTCTTTGACGGGGCATGGAACAAAGATCTATTGTTGAAGCAAGGAAGAAAGCTCTACTGGCGTGGCGAGCAGCAACGCTCTACTGACCGGTAAAAAAAAAAAAACACTACTGATCTGGCCAGTAACAAGGATCTGGATACGTCTCATCAAAAAGGAAATAACGCCGACTTTCAGTGAGCCTTTATAGAGTTATGTGTGTTGACACGACAGAGTGATCTTATTAAGACAGAGAGAAAGACTAGCTCGGACGGTCTGGTCTCGGACCGGGCCGCGGCGGCGTTGACCCCTTTCATCCCCGAGACCATTGTTTAGTATCAGGAGCGCCCACCTAGGGAGGATGTCCGCCAGTCCTGGGTAGGTGTGTGGGGATAGCTAGGCTCAGGAGCACCCACCTAGGGAGGATGTCCGCCAGTCCTGGGGAGGTGTGTGGGGATAGCTAGGCTCAGGAGCACCCACCTAGGGAGGATGTCCGCCAGTCCTGGGTAGGTGTGTGGGGATAGCTAGGCTCAGGAGCACCCAGGAGCGCCCACCTAGGGAGGATGTCCGCCAGTCCTGGGGAGGTGTGTGGGAATAGCTAGGCTCAGGAGCACCCAGGAGCGCCCACCTAGCGAGGATGTCCGCTAGTCCTGGGGAGGTGTGTGGGAATAGCTAGGCTCAGGAGCACCCAGGAGCGCCCACCTAGGGAGGATGTCTGACAGTTCTGGGGCAGTGTGTTAGACAATATTCCTCCTGACTCGGGCAGCTCTCTCGAAGAATTCTCCCATGGAAGGCGATAAGCCTCACGAGAAAAAAACAATTCGGGGCTTTCACAAAAGGTAAGTTATGGCCGGAAGTGTCTATTAAAAGTCCCTAACTTTCTCCGACCCTAAAAGGAAGCCAATTAGGGAATAGAAGGGGATGGAGTGAGAGTGCTCAGTACGGGAGACACTTAATGAATGAAGGCAGAGTGCTGAACACGAGAGAGAGTTGACTAAAGGCAGGCAGCGACCATCCTAAAACACTGAACACCAAACGTGTGTCTTCCATTATCAAGACCTTAACTAGGAGAGCTCTCCAAAAATATACAAATAGCCATCACATAGGAGAGAGGAGCCTACGACGACGTTCCGGTCCGACTTATACCATTTACAAAGTCACACTAACGTAAAAGATTGAGGGAGCCAATATATATAGGCGAGGGAGGACAGGGACGGGACCAAGAGAGGAAGAAAGGTAAGTAGTCGTTGTGGTAATGCTAGTAGTGGAAGTAGTAGCAAAAGAAATAGCTGTAGTAGAAAGTAGAGAGAGACTCTTGATCCAGGTAACTGAAACTACTCTACACACTCTGTTGGATCAAACCTGATTACCTCCCGCGGCCCAGGCGCTAAACCCAAGCACCTTCAACACCCCTCTATGAAAATAACAATATTCAACTTGAATTAAATGCGATAACAAATGGGCTTACAGCACGCCCAGGGTCACGGACACTTTTAAAAATGTATCACATTTGGTGCATTAATGGCGTACAATACCGCTAAGCTGATAAATAAAACACGAACAACACCTGGGTGTCTTTATTGCCGAAAGTATCCTAACCAAAATGGCGTACAGTACCGACAGGATGAGGAATTAGACGCACGATGAGGAATTAGACGCAGGATGAGGAATTAGACAGGATGAGGAATTAGACACAGGATGAGGAATTAGACAGAATGTGGAATTAGACATAGGATGAGGAATTAGACACAGGATAAGGAATCAGACACAGGATGAGGAATTAGACACAGGATGAGGAATTAGACACAGGATGAGGAATTAGACAGGATGAGGAATTAGACACAGGATGAGGAATTAGACAGGATGAGGAATTAGACACAGGATGAGGAATTAGACACAGGATGAGGAATTAGACAGGATGAGGAATTAGACACAGGATGAGGAATTAGACACAGGATGAGGAATTAGACAGGATGAGGAATTAGACACAGGATGAGGAATTAGACAGAATGTGGAATTAGACATAGGATGAGGAATTAGACACAGGATAAGGAATCAGACACAGGATGAGGAATTAGACAGGATGAGGAATTAGACACAGGATGAGGAATCAGACACAGGATGAGGAATTAGACAGGATGAGGAATTAGACACAGGATGAGGAATTAGACAGGATGATGAATTAGACACAGGATGAGGAATTAGACACAGGATGAGGAATTAGACACAGGATGAGGAATTAGACACAAGATAAGGAATTAGACAGGATGAGGAATCAGACACAGGATGAGGAATTAGACACAGGATGAGGAATTAGACAGGATGAGGAATTAGACAGGATGAGGAATTAGACAGGATGAGGAATTAGACACAGGATGAGGAATTAGACAGGATGAGGAATTAGACACAGGATGAGGAATTAGACATAGGATGAGGAATTAGACACAGGATGAAGAATTAGACAGGATGAGGAATTAGACACAGGATGAGGAATTAGACAGGAGGAGGAATTAGACACCGGATGAGGAATTAGACACAGGATGAGGAATTAGACACAGGATGAGGAATTAGACAGGATGAGGAATTAGACACAGGATGAGGAATTAGACAGGATGAGGAATTAGACACAGGATGAGGAATTAGACATAGGATGAGGAATTATACACAGGATGAGAAATCAGACAGTAGGAGGAATCAGACACAGGATGAGGAATTAGACACAGGATGAGGAATTAGACAGGATGAGGAAATAGACAGGATGAGGAATTAGACACAGGATGAGAAATCAGACACAGGATGAGGAATTAGACACAGGATGAGGAATTAGACACAGGATGAGGAATCAGACACAGTTGCAACATCTGTGTGTCTAATTAAACAACGACACCCTAATGCTTCATTTTTTTTTTCGTCTATTATTAATTGTTATTATTAATCTAAGTGCTAAACTCGAAAGGGGTTCACGCATACGCTGCTGCGCCTGTCTCTGATCCCTTCAAGATGCCCCAAAGCGCTTCACTCGTGTGCCTTATTCAACACCAGTCTCTGCTAATCAGCGCTAAATAGTAAGCTAAGCGCATATTACCGTATATAAGACGCACTTTCCCCCCCCTTCAAAAAAAAGTCTTGGAAAAATCCCCCTGCGTCTTATATGCTCAAGGTCGGGGGTTAAGAGTAGGCTTTGGGTTACTCTTTAGCAGTTGTTTACTAATGTAATGTTACAACTGCTTCGAAACATCGACTAATATGTTTTATATGCTCGTGTCATCCTTATCACTAAATACCGACACAGTAAGTGTCTTAAGTGGAAAGTGGCGGCTACCAGCACTACAAGGCATGTTTATACTTGAAGGCATCAATCACAGGTGAATTGCAGGCAAACACGCATCAACTGCAATCAAATTTCTATTATTAGTAAGTTTGTGAGGAGCGTTGGGATTGGGGGGGGGTGATACAGCGACTGGGGAATGTGGATTGGGTAACCATCAGATTCGATTCAGGGTGAAGGTAGCCCATATTTCTTGATTGAAGAACCTTCACCGGCATCAAGGGCATGAAGGGAACATCTGAGAGAACTTGCTATCACCGTCCGTGCTATCAACGTCCGTGCTATCAACGTCCGTGCTATCAACGTCTTTGCCCGACGGAGGTCGTCTTATACGAAACACACAGTCGCCCTTGCCTTATTAGAACTAGCAGCCGTCCGTGCCTTACTAGGGTTGTGTTATACAGCCGTCCGTGCCTTACTAGGGTTGTGTTATACAGCCGTCCGTGCCTTACTAGGGTTGTGTTATACAGCCGTCCGTGCCTTACTAGGGTGGTGTTATACAGCCGTCCGTGCCTTACTAGGGTTGTGTTATACAGCCGTCCGTGCCTTACTAGGGTTGTGTTATACAGCCGTCCGTGCCTTACTAGGGTTGTGTTATACAGCCGTCCGTGCCTTACTAGGGTTGTGTTATGCAGCCGTCCGTGCCTTACTAGGGTTGTGTTATACAGCCGTCCGTGCCTTACTAGGGTTGTGTTATACAGCCGTCCGTGCCTTACTAGGGTTGTGTTATGCAGCCGTCCGTGCCTTACTAGGGTTGTGTTATGCAGCCGTCCGTGCCTTACTAGGGTTGTGTTATGCAGCCGTCCGTGCCTTACTAGGCTCGCGTTATATAGAACAGCGGTCTGGGCTTTACTGGGGTCGCGTTATTTAAAACTACCCGCCCCGTACCTTACTGGGATCACTAATACAAAACTATCCGGCCGTTCGTGCCCGGGTGGGAAATGATCTAAAGAATTTCTTTAATGGCGGAGTGAAGCCAAGACTAAGATAACATCAGCAACTACAAGACTCTCTCACAGTGTGAGTTGCTTGCAAGTTTGCTCGGGGATAAAAGCTACTGAGTGAGGCTACGGTCGAAACTCTGTCCGCAGATACCGTCAGCATATACCAGTCAAAACCGCAGAACGAAACATTTTTTTTTTTTTCTGTATGCTTAGTTCTCAGCTGAGGCTGAGAGATAGCTGTCAACAAGACCTTGTAACTAGAGAATAGCAACTGCAGCATTTGCTGCCTGTTTATCGCGTTTTCTTGCTGACTGGATTTACTGATAAAGGATACATATATTCAAGGACAGACTTATCCAGATAAGTACTGTACATGAAAAGGGACAATTTATTCAAACAAAGGATCGAAGAGGATAGACATATCAAGAGATATATCCATTGAGTTCATATATATCTGAAAAAGACAGGTACGTTTTCAGCAGACAGCGAGGTGGCAGAAGTCTCTAGCTCAGAGTAAACACACAACAGTCTCCAACTGTATACACAGGGTAAATAATAGAAGGTATCTCCCAGGAGAAGCCTTCGTATTAGAGCTTGTCCTCCCAGTTAAACAACATCGTCTGTAGAGATACCAGCGCTCTAAGGCACTGCTGTCGATACTGTTATTTCGTTAATATCGGTTAACTAACCTAACCTATAATAACATCAATGGTACATAATATCGACAAGCTGAAGAATTAGGTACATGAGAAACAACTAGGTAGACGTTTCGCCACAAGGCCATCTACCGCTGGTCATCTCTAGGGCATCCCCTACTTCCACTGGGAAATCCCGTCTTCATCTCATCTGGCTCCAGTATATAAGCCCTTATCTTGCTGCCTGTACTTCAGATTTATCAAGACTATGAAACTGAACACCTGCTCCTATCCTGAGGGACTGATTACCTCATCTTCTGCACCTTCAGTCTTTCGTATTGTATTGGCAAAGCCACAGGCTGGCGAAACGTCTACTTCATAAAGATACACAGTTGTTGTGGATGTGTTTAATTCTTTAACCTAGCCTAGCCTACTGTGGAAACACCAGTGCTGGACAACATCTGTAGCGAGGGCTTCACAGCACTTCAGGAACCTCGAGTATGTTGTTCCAGCGATGACTAACACATAAGAGGTGTTCCTGGAAATGAAGTGTCACGAGAGTGAGAGCAAAAATGGAAGTGTGGAAATGACTTTCTTAAGAGAGAAGAATGACTGGAGGAAGTGTTTAAGACAGACTGTCTTGAAGGGCTCGGCTGAGTGGGTTCATAAGATGGTGGATGGCAGGTGGTGGATGTTGTGGTGGTGGTGGTGGAAGTTGAGGTGGTGGTTGCGGTGGTGGTAGTGGTGGTGCTGGGATGGAAGTTATGGTGGTGGTGTTGTGGTGGTGGTGGAAGTTGTGGTGGAGGTTGTGGTGGTGGTGGTGGAAGTTGAGGTGGTGGTTGTGGTGGTGGTGGTAGTGGTAGTGGTGGTGCTGTTGGGGGTGGAGGTTATAGTGGTGGTGGTGTTGGGGGTGGAGGTTATGGTGGTTATGGCTGTGGTGGTGGAGGTGGTGGTGGGGGTGGTGACGAGAGTTCCTTTGGAGGCGACGAACCGTCTTAAGAAGCTCGGCTGAGAGAGTTAATAAGATGGAAGCTGGAAGGCAGTGTGGTGGTAGTGTTAGTGGCAGGAGGGTGGTAGTAGCAGGAGGGTGGTAGTAGTGGTAGTAGCAGGAGGGTGGTAGTAGTGGTAGTAGCAGGAGGGTGGTAGTAGTGGTAGTAGCAGGAGGGTGGTAGTAGTGGTAGTAGCAGGAGGGTGGTAGTAGTGGTAGTAGCAGGAGGGTGGTAGTAGTGGTAGTAGCAGGAGGGTGGTAGTAGTGGTAGTAGCAGGAGGGTGGTAGTAGTGGTAGTAGCAGGAGGGTGGTAAGTTATGGGGAGGATTTGCTAGGGCGATTTAATGACGAAGGAGGTAATGAGGTGTTTAAGAGGAAGGATCGTAAAGAGGATGTAGAAGGTGGTGAAGGAAGGAGGTAATGAGGTGTTTAAGAGGAAGGATCGTAAAGAGGATGTAGAAGGTGGTGAAGGAAGGAGGTAATGAAGAGGGTATGAAGGAATAATAGAGTATCGTAAAGTTATCTCTCTACAGTAATTATCTATACTCATCACTCCACCACACACACAGTTTCGTATCTATAAGCGCTTAGAAACAATTACTAGAACTTAAAACACTTCGGATACACTTAGAGACGCCTACTAGCACTTAAAACATTATGCACTTTCTAATTTGCTTTCGTCGTTTGAGACGTCCATATTTCTGCTCCTTCGTTCGGTTTAATATGGATCGACTTACCTAGGTCGTAACTACCGGGGATCCCTGCTGCATCCCGTGTAGGTTTCTGGTAGGTAGCTTACTGCATGTCAGTGGCCTTCCTGTGTGCCAAACATGTTAATCTCCCCTGAGTGGCCAACACCCCGGCACCTGTTGACGTGAGTCCAGATCAACAGTGAAAGGTGGGATCACCTCGTGAGCCCAAATCACCAGTAAAAGCCGGCATCTTCTCGTGAGCCCAGATCACTAATGAAAGCTAGGATTATCTCAGGAGCTCACAGATCGCCAGTGTAAGCCTGGATCACTTCGATATCTCAATTTGCAAGCAGTAATCCATCCAGGGCTTATCTGCAACTCGAAGTGCTAAAAGTTGATGTCCAGCTGTGTATTACTGGATATTCACACACTTGTGAATGATTAACAGTGGTTTGTATCTACCAGTGTATACAGAGAGCTGTATCTCTCAGTGTTTATATACCAATAGCTGCGTATATCTCAGTGTAAGTATACTGAGAATTGTGGCTCTCACAATGTATATACAAAAAGAAGTATGTATATCAGTGTATATACACCGATAAGTGTGTATCTCAGTGTATATACACCGAGAAATGTACATCCCTGTGTATATACACCGAGAAATGTGCATCCCAGTGTATATACACTTAGGGTTTGTATTATTTTCGAGTGTTGGTGTAGAAGAGATTATTATTAGTAGTAGTAAAATTATATTCAGGGGAAGAGCTAAACCCGTAAGTATAAATTCCTGCGGAATTTCCTAGTTTAGGCCGGTAGGTGACTTGGACTTGCCTAGCATGGGCCAGTAGGCCTGCTGTAGTGCTCCTTCCTTATGTTCTTATATTCTTCTCTACCGAAGGGTCACGCAAGAGGAGAGTACAAGCATAATCTATGATATAAGTTAATTTGCGTGACATTCGTAAATAATATCCCAAATTATGTCACGTGACTTGTTTAATTCTGCATGTGTAGCCTTCCCTCTCCTCTGTAGCGGACTGATGAAGCCACTGTGGGGCGAAACGTTTGCAAGTTGAAGATACCCAAGTGTTGCACAAGTGTGCAATTTATCAAACTGTCGGTTCTGTGAAGCGCTGATGAGGACCCCAGCCGGGAGTCGAAATACACGGCCTCAGTACCGCTGCTCTTGTCCTGTGTACATGTCTGACACACCTTAGTGAACGACACTTGTTCGACACAGTTATCAGCGCACACCTTGCAAGTTAGATTCATGCATTTCGTCTCTTCTTTTTTCCCCAAGAGGAACTTCAAACTCTCAGTTAATTGGACTAGACTTAATCCGCCACTTCATTAGTGCAGAGGATTACAGAACGAGATCTCCACCTCAGTGGTAGTCAGTCGTGGTACCATCTCCCTTATGGATACACAGAGGGCAATATATATATATATATATATATATATATATATATATGTGTGTGTGTGTGTGTGTGTGTGTGTGTGTGTGTGTGTGTGTGTGTGTGTGTGTGTTGTGTGTGTGTGTGTGTGTGTGTGTGTGTGGAATACACTTTTAGTCTAACAATCCGTCGCTCTGTGTAAGGCTCTACACAGATCGAAACTCAATACAAGAAATCAAAACAAAACAGTAAAAGCTTATTATTTATATATGTCATTTATTGTAAGTCCTGCAGCTTTGTGTTACTGTGAGCTGAGAAGTGTATCTCCTCCACATGCAGCACTGTGAGCTGAGAAGTGTATCTCCTACCCGCACCACTGTGAGCTGAGAAGTGTATCTCCTCCTACAGCAGCACTGGAGCTGAGAAGTGTATCTCCTACCCAGCACCACTGAGCTGAGAAGTGTATTCCTACGAGCACTGTGACTAGAGGATCTCTCTACATGCAGCACTGTGAGCGAGAAGTGATCCTACCGCACCACTGTGAGCTGAAATGTATCTCCTCCTACATGCAGCACTGTGAGCTGAGAAGTGTATCTCCTACCCGCACCACTGGGAGCTGAGAAGTGTATCTCCTACCCGCAGCACTGTGAGCTGAGAAGTGTATCTCCTCCTACATGCAGCACTGTGAGCTGAGAAGTGTATCTCCTACCCGCACCACTGTGAGCTGAGAAGTGTATCTCCTCCTACATGCAGCACTGTGAGCTGAGAAGTGTATCTCCTACCCGCACCACTGGGAGCTGAGAAGTGTATCTCCTACCCGCACCACTGGGAGCTAAGTGTATTCTCCACCATGGGACGATGACTCTGCCCGATTCTCAGTATATAAATATAAAGTGAAGAACTAAATGAGAAGGCTGCTGTAATAGGATTGCCAAGTCACAACTCAGTGAGAAAAGGCAGGGAAGACCAGAGAACAAGTTGGGAAGAGAATTGAGGTTGTGGTAGAGGTGGTGGTAGTAGTGGTGGTGGTAGTAGTAGTAGTAGCAATAGTAGTAGTATAATAGCAATATTAATAGTAGTAGTAGCAGAAACAGTATTAATAGTCACAGAAGTAAATGATGGAAAGGTTGGAATGAAGACCAGTTTAAGTAGGTTCTGCTGGGGGATTAGAATCCACATGTGGAACTGGATCCCACATCCTCACCATTGTGAGAGCAATGCATTCTCGCAGCGCAGGCGACACTCGTGCGGATTTGAACGTTTGAGATTACTGCTCAGACACCGCGTTGCCAGACGTGTTGCGGCCTTTTAATATGAATGGCCAAGGTTGAATATACATTTTTGACAGACTTATGTAATTTAACCTTAATTTTAGCCTGTAATTTAACCTCACCTAACCTAACATAACCTAACATAACCTAACCTACCCTACCCTAACCTAACCTAACCTTACCTAACCTAACCTAACCTTACCTAACCCAACCTAATCTAAAATAACCTAACCTAACCTAACCTAACCTAACCCAACTCAACCTAACCTAACCTAACATAACATAACATAACCTAATCTAACCTACCCTAACCTAACCCAACCCAACCCAACCTAACCTAACCTAACCTAACCTAACCTAACCTAACCTAACCTAACCTACCCTAATCTAACCTAACCAAAGCTGACGTTAAAAATAAGGAATATTATCGTCGTCTGTTTACATAGGGCGTTAATAAAGTGTAGTTGGAATTCGCTCAAAGGAATAAAACTAAATAAAACAACAACAGACAAGATCGTATTATATTTTATGATTTACAGGTCCACCAATGTTATTAGTTCTAACAATGTTAATATTTCTAACAATGTTAATATTTCAAACAAGCAATAAAACTGGAATTGATAAACTGCCGTGTAAACATTGTCTTGGTTGTTGATGTTTACTTCGTTGCTTGTTGTTGTTGATGTTACCCTCAATGTTTGCTGTTGTTGATGTTTACTTCGTTGCTTGCTGTTGTTGATGTTTCCTTCGATGTCTGTTGCCTCGGGATTACAATTTCTAGAAAAAGAAGAAAAAAAATATTGGTCTTTATTTCCTAACTATATTAGAAATAACTAGTCTTTTCATATTTCGTTAATAAAATTCGTGTTCGAACGTCCATTGAAGAGTTTTGAAATTGTCTCGAAATTAAAATTTCTGGCACTGGGACGTTTTTATTGCCCAAACATTTCTTTATATATCCAATAAAATTTCCAGTGAACCTTGGTCTCTTTTTTTCCCCGTTATTATGTACAGTGTTTAAATACTTTATTATTATATCTGGGGAAAAAAGTATTCCCCCAATGGTCAAGGTTGAATATTAACCGGGATTATTATTACTATCATCGATAATAAAATCTAAACTGAAATAGATTAATTTACAGCTGTTATTATACCCCATGTCATTGGAAAACCCCGGCCGTATCAAATGTAAACAGCCACTACCTAAGGTGCCACCTGGGGTGCCACCCACATGAGTCTACTAACACCCAGGTTACCGGGAAATAAAATGTGTGTCTTGTTTATTTATTTATCATTTGATAGATTGAAGATGTATTACAGGAGATGAGATGATTTTGATTGGTTCCAGGACTGGAACTAGCTTGAAATTGAGCTCAAATACTGGAAATATTCGTTTTTTTTCTTTTTTTGGGTCAGTATTCCTGCTTATTCCTTAGGTGAGCAGGGCCAGCAGGTGTAAGGAAACATGCCCAACGTTAGCACCCGTGCCGAGGATCGAACCACGTACCCTCAGTATGTGAGCTGGGGGCGCTGTCAATCGAACTAATAGTTGTGTTGTGAACCAATGATTGCTGAGCTGAGGAATGTACCAATGTACCAATGAAGGAAGCGCTAAACCCTTGATGGTCATTCAGCGCAAGAACTGGCGGAGTCACGGTCGTCAGTCAGTAGCGAGAGACTCACTACCAAAACTTAACTCATTATAAAATGAAGGTGTGGGCAGCCACTCACTGACGCAGGTTGCTCTTTGCGTCACACAGGTGTAAAGGCACCCCACAACCTTTGCAGGCGGCCACCTGCAAAGGTAGGTTACCATAGGTGAGGCTTCTGGGAAGGAAAATTAATCCTAATTGGTGCCTCTGTCTGGAACCTTGTTAGTAACACGTGTACATAAAGTACAGTCCGGAAAGCTGACACAACGGGAGACATAAGCTGCAGATCCTACCGTTTTTTCCTGTTGTCTGTGGTGCTTTATCCGGGAGACAAGAGGCGGGAGATTATGCCGTTTACGTGCTATCTGTTCTGCTTGATCCCGTTGACTAACACGATAACGGCGGAGGCGACCGAATTGGAATGAGGACTATAAGACTTGAAAAAAGAAGGACAAATGAATAATAAGGAAATCTAGGAGGATAATAAACGGTAATGAAGAATTAGTGATAGCAGTGACACCTATATATATATCACGTGTGTATTGCTATGTTGTGTTGTGAACCAGTGGATGTGTTGGGATGTAAACCAATGAGTGTGTTGTGGTGTATACCAGTGGATGGTGGGCTGAAGCACGACCCAGGGGATGTCTTGAGGACTATTATAATGTTGTATTCCCAGCGAAGACTTCGTGCATGTATTAGGTCGCTGCGTATATTAAAGACAAGGTTTAATATATTTCAGCTTTGTGTGGCCAGGCTGAGGAGGATGGCTATAAGAAGGCTGGAGTTTTCCTCGGCGCATTTTTCCATAAGAGGAGATGAAGAATCATCTACTTGACTACCTGACATCAAAGGAATCATTTTCTTGTTTGAACGTCGATGGGAGAAGAATTCTTGAAGTTCCTCTCACTACACGAGCAGTGTTCTGGCAATCACGCCTCGCCGGACCTTCACATATACCAAGCTCTCCACTTCCTTGAGCAAACAGCGACAGTCTTGTGAGACAACTACCTTTGTGTTTTCTATCGTTTCCTCTTCAGCTGGTGTAATACTTGCTTTACTGCTTTTTGCTCTCAGGATTGGTGCTCGCCCAGAAGCCTTCCTGAACGAGCTTTTCCAGGAAAGCTACCTGATGGGGCCTTTCCTGAAGGAGATTTTCTGAAGGAGGTTTAGCGAAGGAGTTTACCCTGAAGAAGTCATCAGTCCGACCAACAGATAAAGGTAGCAACACTGAATTGTTTACAGGTGGAAATGTAAAAGTGGAGGACAAGCTAAGCGGCCTAACACCATTATCCTAACCCAACCTATCCTAACCTAACACAACCTTAGCTGACCTAATCTCACCTAACCCAATCCCCATCCTTCAACAACGTAACCTATCCTAACCTGATCTAATCTAATCCTAACCTGACCTAACACAATCCTAACCTGACCTAACACAATCCTAACCTAATGCAGCAATATAATCTACTTCAAACGGGTCTAGTACAACCGAGTGTATCCTAACTTCACCTAACATAGTTTTAGTAATCTAGAATACACGATAACCAGATACAATCCTTGTCTAAATATGTGTATCAATGTCATTTATGAAAATAGCCTAGTTGTAATATAGCAGGGATAGAAGAGACGTGGAAAAAAACAGTAATAATGAGTTTCTTTTATTGTACAAGAGAATAGAAAAAAGGGTTTTAACGGCAACAAAAGCGAAAATAAGTGTAAAAAGAGATGGTAGTGTAAGCTACATAAGTGGCAGCATAGCTCTGGTTCTATATCTACACTCACTTAACATGGGACACTACCAACATAGCTCTGGTCCTGTGACTACAAATATATAACCACGCACTCACAGCGACATCAGAACAGTGGTAATAATTTAAGTCTCGCCACACTAGTGAAACCGAGTTTACTGTAAAGGAGGGCCTCGCTTATACAGCTTGTTAATGCTGTCGTGCTAAAATCGCTGTAAAGTGAAACATTCCCTCCCTTTTTTTTTTTTTTTTTTTTTTTCACTTTCAAATGCATATGAAAGCCTGATAACATGTTTACGGTATCATATATTAAGCGAGAATATAGCTAGGCCTAAAAAATGCATATACAGTACACACATTACTTACCTTAAAATATAGTGAGTGGTGAATATATTTATTGTAGGAAGTCTGAATAAATAAAGAATGGGTATAATTGAAAACCCTGCATTAGCGAAACGCTGTAAAGCGGGACCCACTTGTATATGTGAACAGAAGAGTAGCCTGATTAATAACACTGTGAAAATTTGGGTTTTGAGACAGCTAGTCTGTTCTCAGCCAGTCCAACTTCTTTCAACCTTCGTCGAGATGAGAGAATAGTAAATGTATATACAAAAACAATTATTCTAGCATTCATTAGCACAGTTTGCATCTTTCTGCAGCAATGAAGGTATATTAAAAAAAATTCCCTCCAGTAATAATATTTTGAAACATTTTAGCAAGAGTTAGTAGGAGTTTTGAGCCCCTGCAATAAAAGATAAGAATTTGCAGCAACCCAAAATATTAGATAAGAGTTTCCAGCACCGCAATAGCGGATAAGTGCTTCCAGCACCCACAATAAGAGATAACAGTTCCCCGTTTCCACAGTAAGAGATAAGAGCTTCCATCACACACAATAAGTGATAAAAGAGTCACCTGCAATAAGAGATAAGTTCCCAGGGCCCATAATAAGAGATAAGAGTTCCCACCAACCACAAAAATAGATAGGATCTTCCAGGAGCCACGAAAATAGTTAAGACGTTCCTGGAGGAGGAGGAAGAGGAGTAGGAGGAAGAAGCTGGGGCACGATCAGTATTCTGCAGGAGAGTGGGGGGTTTTGTGCTCCACTCTCTGAGGGGAATTGATAAGACCAACAATTTTGATATCTAACAGCCTCTAAATCCTAGACCAGGTGGAGTCTGGGGGGTAAAGAAAACACAGCCTGGTTGTGTTCTTGCGTTACCGGCAAACATAAAGCCAGATATAGCATGAGTGAAGGGGCAGGTGTGTGTGGTGGTGGAACCAGGGAAGGAATCTATGAAACGGGGAGGAATCTATATATGCCTTTTACTCCGTGACGCCTGGTAATGTATGCATGTTTTACAGAGGGCGGTGATGGAGAGGTACAGAGAGCGGGACAAGAGGTACAGAGTGCGGGACAAGAGGTACAGAGAACGTGCTCATGGCAACCAGCCTGATGAATACAAATTAATCCCGGTTTGTGAAGAGTTTCTCCCTTTTCCTCCTCCGCCTCCTCGTCTCTTCTTCGCCGCCTCTTCTCTTTCACCTCCTCTTTTCTCCACTTCACCTCCTCTTTCTCTCTTTTTCTCTACGCCTATGCTACCTCTCCTCCCTTCTTCCCTTAGACTTTTCTCTTCTCTCCACCTCTCTGCCTGTTCTCTTGCAAACCCATTTCCTCTTTCCCTTCTTTCTGCTCTTTCCTTCCTTCCTCGCACGCTTCCGCTTTTCTCCGCTCCTCCAAACACTTTTCTCTAAGGTGAGAAGCGTGAAGCGTGAGCCTCAGTCAGCTCATTTTGTGCTTGCCCCAAGCAATACTTTTAATGTGGAGTTAATTTCTAAGTGTGTAGTCACCCCCCTCTCTCTCTCTCTCTCTCTCTCTCTCTCTCTCTCTCTCTCTAACATATTTCGAGGCATTTCGTACAAATTTGGGAAAAAATACTTGAAGAACCCTGCATGAGGCCCAAGTTTTACTCCTAAATTATGCACCACTCCTATAGACGCTCCTATCTTCTCATCCTATCCTATGGACGTTCCGCCTTCCCGTCCTATCCTATCCTGTGGATATCCTACCTTCCCTCCCCTATCCTAGAGACGTCCTGCCTTATGTATCGTATCCTAGGAGCATTCCTGTATTCCCATCCAATATATATATATATTTATTTTTATTAACACATCGGCCGATTCCCACCAAGGCAGGGTGGCCCGAAAAAGAAAAACTTTCATCATCATTCACTCCATCACTGTCTTGCCATTGAAAGTAATATAAAGATTTTTATTTTTGGCCAAAACTTAGAAACCTTACCTAACCTCATTGTTTTTTACTTAAATTTTGCTATATATATCGTATGTCAACTTAAATTTAAATCTTCTGGAGCAGGGTATTTAGAAGATCTGAATGGAAGGTCATTCGTAAATAAATATATGTTTGCAAAAGCGTTGCTTACTTAAAAATAATCGGCTTTGTTTAATAATCCAGATTTGGGACCGAAAATAGCATCACAGAATTTGTTAGGGAGAAAAATATAATATACGATTACATTGTGTGAATTTCAGGACACAGGTGAAATTTTTTTTAGGGAGAGAGAGAAAGAGATCTTAAGATGGCAAAATGAGATTCTTGAGTGAAGGAAGATTACGTTGTTTGTTACGTTTGTGAAGGTAATTCGTTTCCCAGGTTGTAAGTGAGCAAAATGGTAAATTATATTATGTTTATTTTCCTTATTTCTGTCGGTTAATAATTATCTAATGATTGCAATAATGATTGCAATAATGATTGCATTAATGTAACTGCTGGATGATCTGGCTCATGCTGCACTTTACCCGTGATTCACCTGTGACCTGTTTCTAAGCTCCTTGAGGCCAGGCTTTCCCTGGTGACCCGCCTGATCAACCAGGCTGTTTGTGTTTGCAACCATAACTTTCAGTGGAAAGTTGTTATATGTTTAGTCACGTCTGGTTGGTGTGTTTGTAGCTGTTATTGTTCATGTTCTAGAGGAGGTTGTGGTTGTTGTAGTTGCAGCTACGGTGGTTGTGGTTGGGACTGTGGGGGTGGGAGGTTGTAATTATGGTTATAATTGTCTTTGTTGTAGTTGTGGTGGTTGTAGTGGTGGTAGGGGTGGTGGTGGTGGTTGTTGTTGCAGCTGGGATTGTTGAGGGATGTTGTTGTGGTTGTGTTAGTTGTAGTTGATTGTGATTGTGGTGGTTGAGATTACAGAGACTGCTGTTGTGGTGGCCATGATGGTTGCATTGTTACTGTGACGTTTGTTGAGGCGATTGTGATAGTTGTAACTTAACTTGTCGGAGAGATTGAGATTGTAATGACTGTAGCTGTGATTGTCGTGATTGTAATCGTGGTCATGATTCTACAAGACATTGTGGTAACAAATGGCAGCGCCCATGTTGCTTGCTGAGCTAACAATCACAGTGTCGACAAGAATTACAGTCACAACTACAAACAACTACGATCTACAAACTACAAACAACCACAAAGTGTAAACAACTACTACTACAAACTACAAACAACAAACACCACTACTATCCCCAACAGAGACTCTTAATTTTCCAAACTCTCCCCCTCCACCCTTATCCTTCCTCTGACTCATTCGCTCCATTTCACCATTACGCGCGCGCGTACTTGCGTGTGTGCGTGTGTGTACTCGACTATTTGCACTCACCTATTTGTGGTTGCAGGGGTCGATTCACGGCTCCTGGCCCCGCCTCTTCGCTGGTCGATACTAGGTCCACTCTCTTCCTGCTCCATGAGCATTGTCGTGTGTGTGTGTGTGTGTGTGTGTGTGTGTAAGTGTTACAGGGAGGGTATACAAGTTTGAGGGAGTAAATATTTGAGGGAGGGAGGGAGCGAGGAAGGTGAGAAAGGGAAACTAGGTAAACGTTATGCACTCTGGCAGTTCTGCTAGTCCCTCCCCCGCCATGACTTACTCATCAGCCAGAGAGATAGATAGATAGATAGACAGAGAGATAGAGAGAGAGAGAGAGAGAGAGAGAGAGAGAGAGAGAGAGAGAGAGAGAGAGAGAGAGAGAGAGAGAGAGAGAGAGAGAGAGAGAGAGAGAGAGAGAATACTGGACTCTGAGGTAGAATATTCATACTATGTAAATCCCCTCCCCTCCCCTCTCCACCTCCCCTCCCTCCCCCTCTCCACCTCCCCTCCCCTCCCCCTCTTCACCTCCCCCCCCTATCCACCTCCCCCTTCCCCTCACATGGAGTGTAGCTGTAGTGTAGGCCATTATTCATACACTACTGCTCATACAACATACATTACCTTGATGGCATATAACCAGAAATTTATTTTGCATTCGACATTGTTCACCTTACGACCCAATATGTGTAAATTATGAAGAGCCATACAACTATCAACATTGTGTGTTCCACTGTCATACACATAAAAAAAAAAAACCTCGGTATTTTAATCCATTGATATCACTGTCAACAGTGCATCGTTAAGCGTCTTCTGGTTTTGATTATTGTATTCGGAAAAAATAAAACGCCAAAAGCCTTGTGGGTGATACAGTAAGTTTGATAACACGGTGGGGGAATACACGTAGAGATGTTAGTTAGTTACCATTTTGTCCTAGGCACATGTCGATTAGACACTAGGCCTGCTGTATGTGTGTGTGTAAGGAAACACTTCGAAATGTTTTTGCCCCACCGGGAATTGAACCCGGGCCCTCCGTGCGTGAAGCGAGAGCGTTAACCACTAGGCCACCGGGGGCGTGTGTGTGGATTCAGGTATCCAGGTATCCCTCAGTGTATAAACACTGAGAGTTTAGTTTTAATCTCTCTTTCTATTTTAAAGGGATTAGAGTGTTCCTGGCTGGTGGTGAGCGCTTGACAGGCAGCCTTGATGACCCTCGTGTAGTCGACAGGTTTTAAAGTCAGTTAACCAACCAACTGGATGTCATTAAAGAGGTAATTGCAGTAACCTGTTAGCAGGTTAGCCACCGTCTTGGGGGGGGGTCTTCGTCATCGTCTTGGAGGGGGTCTTCGTCATCGTCTTGGAGGGGGTCTTCGTCATCGTCTTGGAGGGTCTTAGTCATCGTCTGCCACGCTCCATCATTGTTTTCTTTTTTTGGACCTACATGAACTACTAGTGTGCCTCCCCCCTCCCCCTTCTCAAAAAAAATCGAAATTTTATCAGAAAATGCTTCAGAATCTCTATCAAGCCGATTGGGTCCATGTGTTTTTTGATCGGAGTAAACAACAGTTGAACTGAGTTGTGGATATGCAAACCAGGAGGATATTTGCTGCTCAGAACGTGATGCTTATAAGGAGGAATTTCACATACACTGGGGGAGCATCGGTGAGGATCCGTTCTGCACTGATGCTGCATCTCGTCCCTCCATCTTCATATTCTTCTTAGCAGTGCAGGAGACGGGAGAGAGAGAGAGAGATGCCCATAACATTAGCTATTTCTCCGGACTCGTGTTTTCCTTTATCAGGAAGCAAAACAATGGTTACCAGTGGACTTTCCAGAACGACAATGACCCAAATTGCATGTCGAAATCCTAAATCAAATGGTTTAAAGGAGTATAATAGCAATACTGGGAAGCAGCTTGGCGGATGAGATCTCGAAAACCTTACAACTGCAAGTGCCGCATGAATTAGTCAGGAGATGAGGCTGCTGCTGTCAGGCACCGCTAAGACTTCAGGAAGTGAAGTCAGCTGTGACGACGGTGGCAGAGGAGGGATGTTATCGTTGGCAGGTGCAGAATTAGGTATGTGTCATGTAGTGTGGCGGACAGGACATGTCTAATAGTGTGGCAGACAGAGCATGTCTTGCAGGTACGATAAGGCTCTTGAAGCTGGGATAGAGTGGACCTAGTAGCGACTAACGATTAGGCGGGGCCAGGAGCTGTGAATCGACCCCTGCAACCACAAATAGGTTAGTACAAACAGGTGAGTACATACACACACACACACACGTTGTTTACAAGAACCTTAATAACAATATTAAATTAAAAAATCATTAAGAATATTTTGGTGTTTTCTCTGTGACTGTGAATAATGCATTAAGGGCTTTGCATATGCTAAGATTGCCAATATTGCAAAGACATTTCCTCAATACGGCGAAGTATACAAAAGAAAACCGTTGAACATCTGTTGATGAGAGGCAAGAACCTATATTTAGATATGTAAAGTTAGATACATCTGTTATGATATCAAAAATACACCTGCAATGATATCAAAGTTAAATACATCTGTGATGGTATCAAAGTTTGATACATCTGTTATATCAAAATTTGATACATCTGTAATGATGATAACACAATGGTCCACCAGGGACATTTATCAGAAAAAGTCTTCACATTAAAAGGCCATAACCTGCAATGTCTGCCTTATATACGTACATCTAAAGTTTAATGATATCAAGGTTCAATATGTATCATGACGTCAAATTCCAGTCCAGGACAAAACCTAGAGACGTCGACATCGAAGCACAAACTAATATCTGAAGCCATGAAACACAATATCTACTCGGTGTTGTTCTTGTGAGAATATTTCTTCTCCAGGTGACACAGGTGCCTCTGAAGCTGTCAGTCGTCTGATAATTGAGGTTTTTTTCCTTCAAAAGTTGACCTGTTCATTAGAGGTGACACATGGCGGGGAGAGGGTAAGTGTGTCAAGACTATTTGAAGCCTTGTAAGGATAGCTGGTGGTCCTATAGTGGACCATGGCAGCAGCGACCACTGTCTTCCCCGTGCTGGATTCAGCCTCGTAGTATCTCAGTTTATATTCTAGGGAGGAGTTTGTGTAGCTGCGTGTGTTGACATGGAGTGTCTCCAGATATCCCACCAGTCAGGTCGTGACTAGGGACGTGTGAACAGGCTTCAGGTCACCTGGTGCGTCCCGAGTGTGGTAATAGTGGTGACCTGCCTACTTGACTTGGTGAGTCGAGAGTGGCTCGCTGCCTGGTGGTGTGGTGCGGAACTAACAAAAATAAACAAATCCTGCTCTGGGTACCACATTTCTTGTGTATTGCATAAAATATTCACATAGCTCTTATTTAATTCAGCTCAAGGAACATTATTAAAAGACTTGGTCTTTTTTCCTCTTTGAATATTTGTTTAGCTTGCATAGGAAAATGAAATGTAAAATGTGAGGAGAGAGAGAGAGAGAGAGAGAGAGAGAGAGAGAGAGAGAGAGAGAGAGAGAGAGAGAGAGAGAGCTCCCCTATTTACAACTATAATCCTAACACAATTAGAGCTTTGAAGAAATGATAGGGATAACAATAAATGACTCACATGAGTACATAGAAGGCACAGCCAAGACTGGGGGACCCAAACTAGTAGTAGTAGGAGCAGCAGTGATCTATAGACCAGCACCAGCACCACCACCACCAGCACCACCAGCACCACCACCACCACCACCACCACCACCACCACCACCACCACCACCACCACCACCACCACCACCACCACCACCACAGGAATTTAGATACAACAACAGTTGATGTTGACATCATAGCTGAAGCAGCAAGTAAAGCCTATTTGTCCAAAGCAAAACTACTGATAAGGAAAGAGATATTAACCACAAATAAATGGACTGGTATAACTAGATTTCGAATACTTCGCGAAAGTAAACTTAGAAGGAAGAACAGCAGGTGTGGAAACTATGAAGGTATGGGAGAATTCCTGAATGCAATACAACGGAAGATGAAAGTGGAGGGAAAGTCAAGGAATAGGATGGAGTACCAAATTGGAAAGTGTCGGGAGTCAGAGACCTTCATACCCAGAAGAGAAAGTGGAGAAAGCAAAGAGAGCGAGTGGTTCACCCAAAGCTGCAGAGGGAAAACAAGAGTACAAGGTCATGGTAAAACTGAAGGGAAGGACAGAAGAAAACAGAGTAAGGAGAAGTGCCATAAACCAACATGTAAGGGAATGGAAGTCGCTGAGCCACAATGTAAAAACGACACAGCAGCAAAATCCCACACACACGACAGGGAACCAAATTTTAGCTAGTTGTTTAGATAGTGTTTCTGCAAGAGGGAGTTGAAACACTATCTAAACAACTAACTAAAATTTGAAAGAAATCAGTGATATGGACAAATCCCAAATATCTCAAAGACAGCGAATGTAGTCCCAATATTTAAGAAAAAGGAGACAGACAGAAAGTATTAAAATACAAACCAGTATTAATGAGAAGCAAACTATTAAGGTGATGGGGAAGGTAATCAGGAGAGTGACAGAGCAGTGGAGAGAAGCTGCATAAACAATAACTGCAAAACATTTTCTCACAGACCTGCAGGAGTTCTATGTCAGAGTAACAGAAGTGAGAGTGATGTGTGGATGGCATATTCTTCGGACAGCAAGTAAGCATCTGGCAGTGTACCTGACAAGACACTGGGACAAACACTTGAGGAACAAGCAGGTATACCTGGAAATCTGCTACTGGTGGCCAAAGTGCACCTTAGGGAAAGTGTAACAAGTGGGATTCCGCAAGAATCACTATTGGGAACGGTAATTTTTTTGGTATATGTGAACGACATACCAGAATAGACAGATCAGATGTATCCCTGTTTGCAGATGTAAAATTAATATGGAGAAGAAAAACCGATGGGGACAGGGGGGGACATGACTGCGACATACTAGATACTCAGAAGACTTGATAAAGTGGACAGGAGTAACCAAGGTGAGGAAACAGGAATACGAGGGTATAACATAAAGTTAAAGACACAGATAACTCACAGAGATGTCAGGAAGTATTTCTTCAGCCACAGAGTGGTCAGTAAATGGAATGATCCAAATAAAGCGGTGGCGGAGGCAGGTTCCATAGTTTTAAGAGGAAATATAACAAGACCCAAGAAACCAGAGAGTAAATCAGGCAAGCGGAAAGTTGATGGGCTGAGCCAGGAGTGAAGACTAAGCCTGCAACAACAGATAGGAAAGCATAAATAGGTAAGTACATCCCTATTATCCCCCTCAGAGACCTACCTGGAGGAAGTTACGGGGGTCAACACCCCCGCAGCCTTGACCAGGCCTCCCACAGAGCCTCCCACCCACTTCCCACCTAGTCACTCACCCGCTCAAGCTCACTGCATTATTCACTCAAATATCAACATACATCTCCAAGCAAACAGCATTTCTTCTCCTCCAGTTGAGAGGAATAATGATCACAATTGAGTTCATGGCGAGAGGTTCAACGATATAAGATATATTGACCCATACGGGTGGTGGTGGGGGGAGAGGAGGGTCGGGGGTGTTGCAGGGAGGTATAAATTCCCAGAAGTACCTCCGTTATTTTCAATTTCAGCTTTTGTATCCATCATGAACTCAGACGTTAGTCAAGTGCGTAGAGCGGTTTATTGACAGCCGTTGAAGCCAAGCTGTTGGTGTGTGGTGGATTCTGCTTGCAGGGGAAGAGTGAGGGAAGACCGCGAGAGAGAGAGAGGGAAGTAGGGAAGGAAGATGGGAGGTAGTAAGGAAGCAGGAGTAGCAGGGGAAAGTAGATGAAGTCAGAAAGAAGACAGAGGGAGAAAAAGCAGGTTAAGCAGAGAGACGTAGAGAGGCACGAGGGATAGGAGCAGGTGGGAGGTAGGGGAGAGGCAGGAGGGATAGGGGTCAGTGGGAGGTAGGGAAGAGGCAGGAGGGATTGGGGCAGGTGCGAGGTAGGGAAGAGGCAGGAGAGATAGGGGCAGGAGGGAGTTAGTGGAGAGTTAGGAGGGAAAGGGGCAGGGAGGTAGGAGGAAGGGCAGGGGAGGTAGGGGAAACGCAGGATGGATAGGGGCAGGTGAGAGGTAGGGGAGAGGCAGGAGGGATAGGGGCATTTGGGAGGTAGGGGAGAGGCAGGAAAAACGAGGGGAAAGCAGAGGGAGGCAGTGAGGGGCACGGGGGTGATGGAGCAAGGCAAGGTGCTGTGGGAGAATGCCCCGAGTGATTTCATGTTAATCCCTTACACCTTCATCAACATTCCACACCAATGTGTTTATGAAAGTGTAATCTGCATGTCAAATCAAAAAGCTAATTGAATACGGCAAGAACTTGTGAGCACGCAGCAGAGCAACACCAGAGAGGGACACGCAGCAGAGCAACACCAGAGAGGGACACGCAGCAGAGCAACACCAGAGAGGGACACGCAGCAGAGCAACACCAGAGAGGGACACGCAGCAGAGCAACACCAGAGAGGGACACGCAGCAGAGCAACACCAGAGAGGGACACGCAGCAGAGCAACACCAGAGAGGGACACGCAGCAGAGCAACACCAGAGAGGGACACGCAGCAGAGCAACACCAGAGAGGGACACGCAGCAGAGCAACACCAGAGAGGACCCCGGCAGCAGAGCAACACCAGAGGAAAGGAGGACACGCAGCAGAGCAACACCAGAGAGGACACGCAGCAGAGCAACACCAGAGAGGACACGACAGAGCAACACCAGAGAGGACAGCAGCAGAGCAACACCAGAGAGGGACACGCAGCAGAGCAACACCAGAGAGGGACACGCGTAGAGCAACACCAGAGAGGACACGCAGCAGAGCAACACCGGGAGGACACGCAGCAGAGCAACACCAGAGAGGGACACGCAGTAGAGCAACACCAGAGAGGGACACGCAGCAGAGCAACACCAGAGAGGGACACGCAGCAGAGCAACACCAGAGAGGGACACGCAGCAGAGCAACACCATAGAGGGACACACAGCAGAGCAATACAGGCGTCTGTGGACGACAACTTAAATGTTTATCCTTGTATACATGTACACAGGATATAATGCTAAGAACCATTAACATGCACCCACAAACATAATATAATGCTAAGAACCATTAACATGCACCCACAAACATAATATAATGCTAAGAACCACTAACAGGCACCCACAGAGAGAATATAATTCAAAGAACCATTAACAGGCACCATTGTCAATCTTCCAGTCTTACTATATAAATCTTTCAAGCCAAGTGCAGGCAACAATAGTGCCTAACAACTACATGAAAACGTCGATAATATTGTACCACATATTCCTCCCCTCAGAAAATTATAATTTATTTATCAATAACTTTACAAAAGCCCATTTCTAACAACTAAACCGAAATGTATTAAATCCCGTGCAAATATTACAACTTCGTTTACACAGGACAAACTGCCAGAACTCTTTCAACGCAAATAACTGAACTTGAATGATCTGTCTTAAGTATGGTCAACCGTTACTCTTAAAAGAGAACCATTGAATTAGTATTAATCTTATCTGTGTGTGTGTACTCACCTAGTTGTGGTTGCAGGGGTCGATTCATAGCTCCTGGCCCCGCCTCTTCACTGGCCGCCACTCAGTCACTCTCCCTGCGCCATGAGCTTTATCATACCTCTTCTTAAAGCTATGAATGGATCCTGCCTCCACTACATCGCTTCCCAAGCTATTCCACTTCCCGACCACTCTGTGACTGAAGAAATACTTCCTAACATCCCTGTGATTCATCTGAGTGTTCAACTTCCAACTATGTCCCCTTGATGCTGTGTCCCATCTCTGGAACATCTTGTCTCTGTCCACCTTGTCAATTCCTCTCAGTATTTTATATGTCGTTATCATGTCCCCCCTATCACTCCTGTCCTCTAGTGTCGTCAGGTCGATTTCCCTTAACCTCTCCTCGTAGGACATACCCCTTAGCTCCGAGACTAGTCTTGTTACAAACCTTTGCACTTTCTCTAGTTTCTTTACGTGCTTGGCTAGGTGTGGGTTCCAAACTGGTGCTGCATACTCCAATATGGGCCTAACGTACACAGTGTGTGTGTGTGTGTGTGTATGTGTGTGTGTGTGTAACTACAATACCCTCATCAAGTATGCAAAATAACCACAATGAAACAGAAATTAAAAGTTCTAAGTACTTTTGTTCCTCTGTAGATTCTCAAGAAGAATGAGGTGGGGAAAAACATAGGTGTGTTTACATTTGGGTATTTTCCAGCAGTGTGTGGGAACAGTGCGTGGTAACCTGTGGGAACAGTGCGTGGTAACCTCTGGGAACAGTGCGTAGTAACCTGTGGGAACTGTATCGAAACAGTGCGGGGGAACTGTGAGAACAATGTTTGGGAGCAGAAAGTGGGATGTGTGGGAGCAGAGAGGGTGGGAAGAGAGTGTTCCCACACTCTCTTCCCACCCCTGGGAGGAAAGTGGGTGAACTTTGTGGACACAAGGTGCTGGACAAAGCGTGGGGGGACAAAACATGGGGAGAAAAGAGTGTAGGTGAAAGGAGAGCATGAAGGAACAGAGAGCGAGGGTGGAGGGGGGATAGTGTGAGGGGGAACTTGGGGAACTAAATGGGAACAGATTTGGAACAGTGTGGGAACATAGTGTAGGAACAAGGCTTAATAACAGAGTGAGACACCAGAGTGTAGCAACAGAGTGTGATAACAGCATGTAGCAACAGCGTGCAGGAACAGCGTGCAGCAACAGCGTGCGGGGTTCCACAGCGTCTACTCAACTACATGACGTCAACGTAACGACATATCACCACAGTAACAGCACCAATAATTCTCTGGTACATTATAACACTCGCCCTGGTGGAATTTTTAAACATCCTCTGATGTTTTTCTTACCCACTGAACACATACCTGTGTAAACTAGACGTGTTAATTAATCGTCGCGTGACTCCAGCTCTCTCTCTCTACTTTAAAGTAAGCAAGAAACATAAAAGGTCTACCTCAAAAAAACCTCAAGGAGCTTCGCCCTAGTTACCTCTTGAGCTCCCTATTTGCTCATCCCAATAGGGAGGAGAAGCAAGAGAGGTAAGGAAGAGGAAAAGGAAACAATAATAGACAGGGAGTAATAGGGTGAAGTAAAGTGTTGTGAGAAATTAATTACCTTAATAATTTCTTTAACACGTCTCAACACCCAAGACACTTTAGGTAAACACGCAAAGGATGCCTTTCAACCTGTAACTTTCCGTCCTTCAAAGACCCAGGAGCTGTAGATAAATACCCTCAGGATCAAAGGACTTGCAGAACACCCTCGAGACTCCCAGGAGCTGGAACGCAACCTACTGAAATACGATGTAAAATCAGATGAAATTAAGCCGGTTAGAATTTGCTCCTCTACAGACTCTGCAAAACAAAAAAATCGTTGGACTGAAACGCAAATAAAAAGTTTGCCGTCAATCGAGCATCAAAGAGAAAGTATTAAAAACGTCGTGAGAGCAAAATGTCAGATGACCAGATGTTGATGTTTTGTATTTTCTAAGTTTCTTGGTAAAGCTCATAAAACTGTGTGTATTTGTGTAACCTTTTCCAACAAGAAAAATTTATTGCGGCGAAAAATTTGTTTTTATGGTGAGAGCGAAGACTGTAGACCGGAATGATCGGATAAACGGCAGGTTGTCGTTATAATAATGGTATAAACGGCAGGTTATCGTTATAATAATGGTATAAACGGCAGGTTATCGTTATAATAATGGTATAAACGGCAGGTTGTCGTTATAATAATGGTATAAACGGCAGGCTGTCGTTACAATAATGGTATAAACGGCAGGTTGTCGTTATAATAATGGTATAAACGGCAGGTTGTCGTTATAATAATGGTATAAACGGCAGGATGTCGTTATAATAATGGTATAAACGGCAGGTTGTCGTTATAATAATGGTATAAACGGCAGGCTATCGTTATAATAATGGTATAAACGGCAGGTTATCGTTATAATAATGGTATAAACGGCAGGTTGTCGTTATAATAATGGTATAAACGGCAGGTTGTCGTTATAATAATGGTATAAACGGCAGGTTGTCGTTATAATAATGGTATAAACGGCAGGTTGTCGTTATAATAATGGTATAAACGGCAGGTTGTCGTTATAATAATAGTATACGATACCGATAAATGGATGAGAAAGACCCGTGTGTAACAGTTGGGCATTTTTATCGCCGAAACGTTTCGCCTACTCGGGAGGTTTCTTCAGTGGAATACAGAGGTGGTTTAATTATTGGAGACAGCAGAAGCGGTGGAGAGGTAAATATCAGTGCCTTATCCTTAAAGAAGTATATAATTTTAAAGGTGGTCAGTGCCTCCGTCTGGGCAGCTGTTCCAGACTCACCAACTTATGTTTACCTCTCCACTACTTCTGCTGGCGCCTGTATATATGTCACCTCTATATTCGACTGAAGCCTGCTGGGAAGGCGACACGTTTCGTCAATAAATATACCAAACTGTTGCACATGCATCTTATCTAAATTACCGGGTAGTTAGTTAGTCTGGCTGCCACAACTGTCTGGAGGTTTCCAGACAGCTGAAGTAGGGTTTGCCTTACTGGAGGCTTCCAAAAAGTTGAATGAGGGTTCTACCGAAATTGTTGACCTATGGAAGATGATAAGCTGAGAAAAATAATTTTAGTTCTTATTTCAATAAAAGCTTGACAAAGTTTATTTCTTAAATGGTTGTAATTTGACAGCCAATGAGAATGAAATATAAAAAATTGTGTAGAATTAAATTATGGCAATGAATCTAAGTGTAAAGTGCAACTCCATAGTTTCTGAAAGAGTAAATATGATGCCTCCAATAACTTAAAATTAGCAAACTGTCTCCTACACAGCACGAAACTAATCCGGACCTTCCGCTTTTGTATATTTACACATAGAAATCATGACATAGAAATTAGTATCTCAATCAGTTTAATAAAATCAACAAGTTGGTAATCACACAGGCCAGCAACAACATGAACCTTCCTCTGTGCAACGTACAACAGCAGTGGAAGGTTGAAACTCATCAGAAAAGGCAATGTTTAGTTAGCGTGTGGGAACCAATAATCCCCCACACTGATTACATGCGTTTGCATTGTAAGTTTGAAGCTGTTCAGGAGAGGCATTTTTAACTATTCGCAAGGGAAAAAAATACTTTTTTTTTTAAATAAAACTAATAAATTGGCCAATGCATACCCCAGTAATAATATACAAACCTTGTTTTAATTAATCTCCAAATTATGGGTAAGGCGAGAATCATTCCAGCCATGACTTTGTGGCTTATATTCCCCAACCGGAATAAGCTGTAACTGTGTTGTACTGCAGTGGTGTGTGAAAACTTGCTTGGAGGGAGCAGAGGCGAGGGGTGATGCCAGTCTTGATTAAGTGAGCCGGTCAGGGAGCCAAGCACCAGCTGGTCGATCATCTGGAGGAGGACGAGGAGAAGCGAAGTGTTGTGAAGTAGAAGTGCTCTCCGAGTGATCTACTGGACATAGGAAGGAATCAGTCTGATAGAGGAAATGACGCCATGATGTGTTATGGACTTAATTCGATAAATGAAAAGAGGAATTTTTATTTCTTAAAGGGTGTAGACGCGTTTCTATTAGGCTGCATTAACTCCAGAGTTAAGGCAAAAAGACAAAGGCACTTGTTGCAAACCCTATTGCTATTATAGAGTTTCGAGGTTGGCGCCGCCCATGTGCCTCTCTACTGGGATGTGCTCGTGGATCTTAGGACCTGCCCACGTCACCTTCCTTAGGATAAGTCTTGTGTACGTCACCGTAAATGGGGGGAGAAAAAAATAACAGAAATTGCGTGAAATGCTTTGAAAATTTAAGTAATTACGCGTAACTGCGGCAAATCCTAGGTTGAACCAGGTTAATGTGGGCTTCGTAATTAAAGCTTACCAAACAGCATATCAGATAAAGCACGGAATTATTGACCTCGCAATAAGTGATTATCTTAGTGATGACGTGTAATGAAGGAGGGAAGGGGGGAGGAAGGGGTGACAGTGATTACCGAATTTAGTGAATTTTCAGACATTTGATGTAACGTAAAATTTATTCCCCTCTCATACCCTTTTTTTTGGTCTCCTGAAGTGGACTTCAGAATGAAGCTGAGATGTATAGAACTCCTCTTACTTTGTGTTTCATTTTCTGCTTATACGAATTTCTCCCTCATACACACACACATTATGCAAACATAGCGAACAAGTGACACAAGATGCAAAACAACTCCCCACGGTATTTTGTATATATATATATATATATATATATATATATATATATATATATATATATATATATATATATATATATAACCCTCGCACAGAAATTGACAGGAGTCCCTCGGCCAATTCATTCAGATGTAGACGTTTATTGAAATTCCGCGCAGCTCGACTTGCGTGAGAATCAGAAATGTTGCCATAGTGAAGGCACCGCCAATGGCAGCCGAACAACAACGCTGAAACATAGTGAAGATGCCACGACTGCCAACGCTGCACGTTGTCAGAGTAAAAATGCCATCTCTGAACTCCGAGCGCCAACCCGGAACGATGCCACGCTGAAGACGGCACCACCGACCTTTCCTTCTCCGACATCGCCAAGTTGCCATGGCTAAGACGCCGCAGTTGCCAGAACAACAGGGAGCGTTGCCATGGCTAAGACGCCGCAGTTGCCAGAACAACAGGGAGCGTTGCCATGACTAAGACGACACAGTTGCCAAACCAGCAGCAGCCCAGAATGCAAATACTCACAGTGAAGCCAAAAATGGTGGAACCTGTGGCAAGAACGCTGACTCCCTCAGATGTTTTTACTGAGATTAATTGTGGTGAGTTTGTTTCTCCGCCGGAGGCTTCCAAACAGCTGTAGGAGGCTTCCAGACTGCTAAAAGGTGCTTCTAGATAGCTGAAGAAGGGTTTTACTTCTTGGAAGCTTCCAGACTACTGAAGGAGGCTTCCACACAGATGAGGAGGCTTCTAAACAGCTGAAGGAGACTTCCAAAGAGCTGAAGGGGGCTTCCAGACCGCTGAAAGAGGGTTTTTACTTGTTGTAGGCTTACAGACAGCTGAATAAGCGTTTTACTTAGTGAAGAGGCTTCCAGACAGTTGAAAGACACTTCCAGACAGCTGAAGGAAGATATTACTTGTTGAAAGCTTCCAGACAGCTGAAGGAGGGTTTTACCTGCTGGAGGCTTCCAGGCAGCTGAAGGAAGCTTCCAAACTGCCGAAAGAAGCTTCAAGACAGCTGAAGGAAGTTTTATTTTTACCTGCTGGAGGGTTCCAGACAACTGAAGGAAGGTTTTTACTTGTCGGAGGTTTTCAGACAGCTGTAGGAGTTTTTACCTTCTGGAGGCTTCCGGACAGATGAAAAAAGGTTTTGCTGGCTGGAAGTTTCAGACAGTTGAAGGAGGGGTTTTCCTTACTAAAGGCTTCCAAAAACTGAATGAGGATTTTGCTGCTGGAGATTTCTGGTTAGATGGGGGGTTTCCCTGTTTCAGGCTTCCGGTTAGACCAGGCGCCTTCCCTGTCGAAGGCTTCCAGTTAGATTAAGCCTTCCCTAATAGAGGCTTTTAGGTAGATGAAGGATTCCACTTGGAGGCTTCTAGTTATACGAGAACTTTTCTGTAGAAGGCTTCCAGGTTAGATGAAGGCTTCTCTGTATTAGGCTTCCAGTAAGATCTCTCTCTCACTCACTCTCTCTCTCTCTCTCTCTCTCTCTCTCTCTCTCTCTCTCTCTCTCTCTCTCTCTCTCTCTCTCTCTCTCTCTCTCTCTCTCTCTCTCTCCTCTCTCGTCTCTTTCTCAATATTAGTCACAGCATGAAAACATTTCCCAGAATTTTACCTCTTGCCTATATTGACTTACAATTTGATCTGGTGTGTGATTAAATTTAATACGATGTATATATTTATTATATATATATATATATATATATATATATATATATATATATATATATATATATATATATATATATATATATATATATATATATATATATATATATATATATATATATATATATATATATATATATATATATATATATATATATATATATATATATATATATAAATTTACCATTTGTGTGTGTGTGTGTGTGCAATGTAGTGTGTTTATATGTGTGTTTTCAAATCTGATATCAGAACTGATTCATCACTTCAGGATTTTGAGATAATCATAAAAGTATTGTTTTTTTTCGCATTTTCCATTCCAAAATATGAGTCGTGTTGGCCAAGTGACGTGTGTCCAGACTCTTCACTCGTCGACACCTCGTCAGCAATGCTCAAAATTTGTGGAAAATTGAATTTTACTTTTGTATTCAGCTTAAAACTTTACTTGATGGATTAAAACACCTGTGGTTATTGTGTTGTTATTGTTTGGTTGGTGGAGTGGTGGTGGTGGAGTGGTGGTGGTGGTGGTGTTCTGGTGGTGTTGGTGGTTGTGGTGATGGTGTTGTTGGTGGTGTTGGTTGGGGTGGTGGTCTTGTTGGCGGTAGTACTGGTGATTGTGGTGGTATTGTTGGTGATGGTGGGAGGGGGAAAAGTGATGGTGGTAGTGAAGGGTAATAGTGGAAATACCTGGAGGGGAGTAATTGTTATTGCCATGAGTGTAGGTGAGCTAACTTACTTATAATGAGAAGCTTTTGTTTAGTGCCCTGTGTGAAGCTGACCTGACTCCCTCCCTGACCTGAGCCAGGTCAGGGAGGCTGACGGATATAGGTACCTTAGCCTGACGGATAGGCTAACAGGTACAGTTATTTCAGAATTGTTCGTGTTTTAGAGAATCCTGTACACAAGGCACACAGCAATTTGATGAGTAAGGCACATGTGCAACAGCTGGGTATCTATATTGTTGAAACGTTTCGCTTACGCGGTAGGCTTCTTCAGTTATTGAGGTGGTCAGTCCCCCAGCGTGCAGGAGAGTTCATCTTCACAGTCTGGAACAAGGGACAGATATAACTAATCTGTACCAAGAGTTCTGTAATATATATATATATATATATATATATATATATATATATATATATATATATATATATATGAAAATGTAATTTACCAGTTTGTTCCAGGCATGAATATAGGAGGGAATAATAACGAATGGTTTAATGGAAGGTATTGGAGAGCCGTGGAGAAAAAAAGGGGCTTGGAATCAGTATGGGGAGCGAGTCATTCAAGAAACTAATTAAGGTTTCAAGAATGCTAGAAATGAATATACAAAGAGAGGAATAAAGAAATTTTGTAAAAGAACAAAAATAGACAAGGGTAGGGTAGAAACAAAATAAATGTTAAAGACATACCTGGAGGGCATACCTGGAGGGCATACCTGGAGAGCATACTTGGAAAGTATACCTGGAGGGCATACCTGGAGAGCATACCTGGAAGATATACCTGGAGAGCATACCTGGAGGATATACCTGGAGGACATAGCTGGAGAGTGTCGCGAGGGGGTCAACGCCCCCCACGGCCAGGTCCATTAATATTAAAACTAAACGACGGCGGCAAAGTCGCCAAGGTAGAGGAGGTAACGTGGAAAGTGCTGAACAGAAAGATTCTGATTGTCTTTACGAAGGAAGATTTTCGTCCCAGAGAAACAACTGAATTAGAGGATATTGTGATAACTAAGGAGCAAGTAGAGACTCTGACACACACACACACACACACACACACACACACACACTCACACACATTATTGCACTTTTTCCTCTATCAGGAAAAAAATATTAAGTAAACAAATAAACTTTTAGAAAGAGGTTAAATAATAAAATATTATCGCATATGCCAGAGAAAAATATCGTATATCCGAGATGGAAAAAGTAGCCACACTATTTTATTTTTTCTTAAATAATTTTCTTATGCTTTTTGAGTTGAATAAAAGAAGCACAGTGAATACGTTGTGGACAATAAAGGAATGATCAGCAGTTGTTGTGGAACGGCGGGTAATGAGATCTGATTCAAGAAAGAGAATCAAAAGGCCTTCATGTGACTGTTGTAGGACAAGGCAATCAGAGCCCCTCGTAAAACACGTAACAGAACTAGCTCTTGCTGGAGCAGCGTTTCGCTCTGCATAGTGTGTCATGGTCTAGAAAGATACGTGAGAAAGCACTGGGACCTTGATCGCCTCCAACATACAGAGGTTAGAATGGCAGTGTATATAGTGAGGTGTGTGTGTGACCTTTGTGTGGTAGAAGTTGTCAAGGTCCCAGAACCGAAAAGTTTTCTAATAAATACGTCCTAGTGGTTACTCACGTGTCTTTCCAAACCAATTTGTCTGTATCTATTATCAAGGCTTATACCACAGTGTGTCATCAAGCTCTGTAGGGAGAAACGTCGTCCTGATAATAGCTTGTTCTGCAGCGCATGTCTTTGAGAGTGTAATTTAGATCCTGGTGAGCCTTCACAACCCACACAACCACTCTGTCATCAATGTTATTTACAGCGTGATGAGCACTAGCAACCCACACAACCTCCCCCGCTTCCACCCTGTGATCAGGGAGACACTCGAGAGATAATACAAATGATGACTGATGACGTCCATGACCCCCTTCTGGCTTGTCCCTCTCATCACCGACAATGAAAAACATAAAAACTGTAAGATAACGGAAGTGGCGTTACATTTTTCATTAACTTTGTCCTTATAAGCTGCGCACTGACGAAGAGGTTGTGTGACGAGTCCCGTTGTCTGTGCTAAGCTTGTCATTACTTCTCTGTGGCCATCACTCAATGCTGACCTATTCCTGGTTAAACGACCTCCCCTTTCCTTTCCCCGAGCCCTCTCTCTCTCCCTTTGCCCTTTCTTTCCCTTTTATATCCGTCTCGCTCAGCACGTCCCACCCTCCCTTGAGGCCGCAGCAACACTAAGCCGTTGACTGCCTGAAATATTAATATATACTGTATATACTGAGATTTTGAGGGTGACTGGCTTAGCTTCAAGGGTTCTCAAGCCACACACACACACACACACACACACACACACACACACACACACACACACACACACACACACACACACACACACACACACACGTACGTACGTACATCCTACTGACAAGCTTTCGTTTATATTAAACTGGCAGAAACCTTTTAGGCAATATCGCAGTGAAGCACATTTTGTATTGCAGTGTATCGTGGCTGTGTCGTGAGTAGCGTTGCATAGCATGTTTTATAGTGTGTGTTGCATAGCGTATGTTAGAAGCAGCTTTGTACAGCATATGTTGGAAGCAGCATAGCAGAACACGCCGACTGTGTATACCAATCAATTAGGGGATCAATTAGTGATATTGGTACGTGGCCTAATTGTTCTGCTTTTACATAAAAACATTTGTTCAGCATTGTGTATCTGGGGAGCAAAACTTGCTTTGTAACTCTCGCAATAAGTCCAAAGTATACTTGTATATATATATATATATATATATATATATATATATGTCCAAAGTGTATACATGTGCATACAGATGTTCAAAACGTATACATGTGCGCAGGAATACATTTGGCTTCTGTCTGTATGATCATGATGTCAGGCCTCTGTGCGTGGATCTGTCAACGTAACTAATGTTAAGGTTCTCCAAGACGCAACCCTCTAGTAAAGAGCAGTCTCTTAGGAGCATCACTTATATATACAAGACACCTGCTGTTTAAATTTCTTCCTTCAGAAGATGACTGAGAGATCACGAATGACCCAGGAATTGATTTCCCTTTCATTGTGATAAAACTGGACACACGGGTTCGATTCTCCGGCTAGCCGTAGTGTTGTTGATATATATATATATATATATATATATATATATATATATATATATATATATATATATATATATATATATATGTCGTGCCGATTAGGTAAAACTGGTCAATTAGCAAGAACTCATCTAAAATTAAGTCATTTCTAAAATTTTCTCTTATACGTTTAAAAATATATTTTTTTCATTTATGTTAATGTAAGTATTTATAATTTTGTACCAAGAGAAACTTTGAAAACCTACCTAACCTTATTACAAAAAGCGCAATTTAATTTAGCCTAACCCAACTAAATATATTTTAGATACGTTAACATTAATTTAATAATAAACAAACACTATGAAATATATTTTTTTCGTTATGTTCAGAATGATTTTGGCGAAATTATTGCATACACAAATTTTCACTAGTCTTATATGGCAAGAAGAACGTTGCTATTTAAGCCAAAATCGCAAGTTTTACCTAACCGGCACGACATATATATATATATATATATATATATATATATATATATATATATATATATATATATATATATATATATATATGATGCCTGTGAGTGTGCGTGTGTGGATCAGGTGAGTGAATGTGTGTGTATTTGTAAGTTTATTTATGTGTTTGCTCGTATTTATGTTTATATGTGGAATTTCTGAGTGCATGTAAACACCAGTTTAAACATTATAAGATTTAAAAAAAAAAGTCGCGTGAAAATTGCGTCCTCCCAGTATTTTATGAACGTAATTAAATACTAACTCTTGAAATTATTAAATGAATAAGTTTTGGGAATAATACCATAGCGTGGTTTTTTTTTTTTTTGGGGGGGGAGGTGGAGGTGCGGTTTAGACTACTATAGATTAATAAATTCTAGCGAGAACTCATTCCTAACAAAGCGAGTGTGAGGAATGAGTAAGCGGGTGAGTATGAGGCGCGAGTTAGTGTGAGAGGGGTGAGTGGGCGGGTGAGCGAGCGAGTGAGTGGGTTAAGTGGGAGAGAGTGTAACTTAGAGGAGAGAAAGCAAGAGTATTCGCTACTCAAGGACGCGCTTAACTGTTCCTGCCAGCAGTGAGCACGGATCTCGTGGACACATTTACCTGCTGCTGTGAGTACGAGGAAAGGCGGGGATATATACTGATTATACTGGATATACTGATTATATGTGGCACCGATTATACGCGGTACTAACAGACAACTCTATAAGGAGGGACAACTATGATATAAGGATGGACAACTATGATATAAGGATGGACAACTATGATATAAGGATGGACAACTAGGATATAAGGAGGGACAACTAGGATATAAGGAGGGACAACTAGGATATAAGGAGGGACAACTAGGATATAAGGAGGGACAACTAGGATATAAGGAGGCACAACTAGGATATAAGGAGGGACAACTAGGATATAAGGAGGGACAACTAGGATATAAGGAGGCACAACTAGGATATAAGGAGGCACAACTAGGATATAAGGAGGTACAACTAGGATATAAGGAGGGACAACTAGGATATAAGGAGGACAACTAGGATATAAGGAGGACAACTAGGATATAAGGAGGACAACTAGGATATATGGAGGCACAACTAGGATATAAGGAGGGACAACTAGGATATAAGGAGGGACAACTAGGATATAAGGAGGACAACTAGGTATAAGGAGGCCAACTAGGATATAAGGAGGACAACTAGGATATATGGAGGCACAACTAGGATATAAGGAGGGACAACTAGGATATAAGGAGGGACAACTAGGATATAAGGAGGGACAACTAGGCTATAAGGAGGGCCAACTAGGATATAAGGAGGGACAACTAGGATATAATGAGGCACAACTAGGATAAAAGGAGGCACAACTAGGATATAAGGAGGCACAACTAGGATATAAGGAGGACAACTAGGATATAAGGAGGAAACTAGGATATAAGGAGGCACAACTAGATATAAGGAGGGACAACTAGGATATAAGGAGGCACAACTAGAATATAAGGAGGGGCAACTAGGATATAAGGAGGCACAACTAGGATTTAAGGAGGGAGAACTAGGATATAAGGATGCACAACTAGTATACAAGGATGGACAACTAGGATATAAGGAGGCACAACTAGGATATAAGGAGGGATAACTAGGATATAAGGAGGCACAACTAAGATATAAGGAGGCACAACTAGGATATAAGGAGGCACAACTAGGATATAAGGAGGTACAACTAGGATATAAGGAGGCACAACTAGGATATAAGGAGGCACAACTAGGATATAAGGAGGTACAACTAGGATATAAGGAGGCACAACTAGGATATAAGGAGGCACAACTAGGATATAAGGAGGTACAACTAGGATATAAGGAGGGACAACTAGGATATAAGGAGGGACAACTAGGATATAAGGAGGGACAACTAGGATATAAGGAGGGACAACAAGTATATAAGGAGGCACAACTAGGATATAAGGAGGCACAACTAGGATATAAGGAGGCACAACTAGAATATAAGGAGGGACAACTAGGATATAAGGAGGGTCAACTAGGATATATGGAGGCACAACTAGGATTTAAGGAGGGAGAACTAGATATAAGGAGGCACAACTAGGATATAAGGAGGGACTACTATTATATAAGGAGGGACAACTAGGATATAAGGAGGCACAACTAGGATATAAGGAGGCACAACTAGGATACAAGGAGGGACAACTAGGATATAAGGAGGCACAACTAGGATATAAGGAGGCACAACTAGGATACAAGGAGGGACAACTAGGATACAAGGAGGGACAACAAGGATATAAGGAGGCACAACTAGGATATAAGGAGGCACAACTAGGATATAAGGAGGCAGAACTAGGATATAAGGAGGCACAACTAGGATACAAGGAGGGACAACTAGGATATAAGGAGGGACAACTAGGATATAAGGAGGGACAACTAGGATATAAGAGGCACAACTAGGATATAAGGAGGCACAACTAGGATATAAGGAGGTACAACTAGGATATAAGGAGGCACAACTAGGATATAAGGAGGCACAACTAGGCAAAGTTTGTATCGATATAAAAAACTCTGCGGTGATTACACTGCAACTTTGGTACATTTTTTATTTATCAGTCGGTAACGCAATTTAAAATAGTTTTGAAGCAGAAATTTGGGCCCATCAGGGTTATGGACATCCATTTTTGCAGGAGTTTAATATTAAATGCAAAAGAGCGGAGCTTTTTGTTCCGAGTTCACTGGAATTGACCGTGAAAATTGGTGGGCATTGTCGGGGATTTTTTTTTTTTTACATGGCGAATATAAATGATTTTTTTTTTATGGTTTAAAGATAAGTAGAAAATTACATGCACTGTGGAGCCTCAAGAATTTTAGTGGAACTGAATGCGAGGCATTCTCCTGTTACTGCACGGAAACAATCTCTTTTAATAAAATTGACTGATTAAAACTTAACCGAAAATCAATGAGAAAAGCCCAGCAGCTGTGCAAGTTTGAAGCCGACCGGAAGAGGCATTTCCCAGTAACCTCGCCGGACCCAAGGATTCCATGGTTGTAAACTGTGTTAGTAAAATGACAGCAGAAAAAAACTTATCATTGGTTTTATAAGAAGCATCAATCATTGAAGACATTGTTAATAACAGACATAATAAAGTTGGTTTAAAAAAAAACTCTGTTTTAAAGATAAAATCGTAACGAACGTATTTCGATCAAACTCGAACCTGCTTTTAAGTAGGACACATCAGTGTTGAAAGTTTGAAGCCTATCGCGAGGCTTTTTTTTTTAAGTTACTGTAAGGAATGCAATTCCTGGAATGGTTAGTAAGCTCTGAAGAAGCCTTCATGATGCATAGTGCGATTTTTTAAATACGATTGACAATCATGCAACATTATATAAGAGGTGGAAGACCTTCACGATACGCAATATTCAATTTTCGATGCACTTTTCAATCGTATTTGCATAAAGAATCAATCTGCAGAGAAGTTTATATGAAACTTTGCAGATAAAAGTCACCATCTGACACCTGTATACCTGGAGAGGGTTTCGGGGGTCAACGCCCCCGCGGTCCGTTCTGTGACCAGGCAATAGTCACATGAGCCTTTCCAAAGTTACAGTACACCAGCTCTGGAAATTAGAAGCCTATCGGATGAAGCGTTCTCGAGTTATAGACGAAAACATTGAAGAATGAGAGAAAAAATTCAGGCAACCACTGAAAAAATAGCAACCACTGCTACCACACACACGGATTCAATACATGTTTGTCTATAGTCTTCGTCAGGATATCAACCGCCGGGTCACCATCTGGAGAAGACCCGGACCGGATGTACCGGCGAATCTACAAGAAGTACATCAATAAACGTATGTGATGCTAGTCTCAGTACACTGGAAAGATCACAATGACAGCTCAGGGCTTGTGGAAATAAGGAAAATAAGGCACACTAGCACAGCCAATACTTTGATAGAAGGAGATAGAGTGATTTCTGCGAAAAAGCGAAAAATGTTTAGTTATATTGAGTATCACCTTTGTGATCGTATATATATATATATATATATATATAATATATATATATATATATATATATATATATATATATATATATATATATATATATATATATATATATATATATATATATATATATATATATATTAAGAATTGTGCAGTTTAGATCTAGACACGGATTGCTTCTCACATGGACAATTATATGTTGTGTGTTCTAGAGTCGGCAAACCAGACAATCTCTATATCTGCACAGACAATGGAACAACAAAAGTTAAGTATACCCACAAGCATTGTGAAATTAAACATATTAGAAACGTGCGCTTTCTCTTTTCTTTCTTTTCCATTTAACCAGACTGAGCCACAGCAACGCGTGGCCGGGTACAGCTAGTATATATATATTTGCTTAACAGTTCGCAAACGGGCGAACTTTTAACACATTATCTCTCAGTCCACAGCAGGATTCGAACCTGTACTGTACACAGTACTTTCTCCACTAGCCAGTTCCCAGAACACTCTTTGATCTGGCTGATATTGTGTGCAATACAGACTCCATGATCGACCAGATGAGACGTCCTGCCCACCAGACTCGGTCAGATGGTTCAGTTGGTGTCAAAGGCGTCTTCCCTACATCACCCCTGACACCACTCGGCACAGTGTTGACACCGTCACCACTAATCTATCCAAGTCATACTAATCATTAAGATATATATAGGCACCCGGAGGTGTGTGTCTCTCAAAGAATATATGCTGAGAGTTTAATATAATTCCTATTTCAGGGATTAAAATCATGTGTGGGGGTGTAAGGGCGACGTGCAGCCTTAATGAGCCTAGGCTTTAAGCTTTCATTGTCAAACCAAGAACTTACATCAGGTGAATATTCAGGTTTCCGGTATTTTGATTTATTATATATTACTCCAGTGGTTATTTTCTCTGTTGGGAAGAAAGCTCTGTGCTGATGTTTGTGTTACTCTACGTGACGCATGACGGCGGTAGATGAAGATAGTGTCCAGTTTGACCATTCATGGGAGATGCTTTATGCCCGTCCAGAGTCTTCATCGAAGGAATGTGTGAGCACAACTGACCTTCGTCATATCAAAATAACATATTTTTCGACCCTCAGAGTCTGAGTGTGGCTTTGGGGTTCAGCGCGTCCCCACGACTGAGTCACATGTAAACATGTGACTCAGTGAGTGTCTCTCGCTGTAGTGTTCCTGTAGTGTACCTTGCTGTAGTGTTCCTAGCTGTAGTGTTCCTAGCTGTAGTGTTCCTCGCTGTAGTGTTAGTGTAGTGTACCTTGCTGTAGTGTTCCTGTAGTGTCCCTCGCTGTAGTGTTCCTCGGTGTAGTGTTCCTGTAGTGTTCCTTGCTGTAGTGTTCCTAGCTGTAGTGTATCTCGCTGTAGTGTTCATGTAGTGTCCCTCGCTGTAGTGTTCCTGTAGTGTCCCTCGCTGTAGTGTTCCTGTAGTGTATCTCGCTGTAGTGTTCCTGTAGTGTCCCTCGCTGTAGTGTTCCTGTAGTGTCCCTCGCTGTAGGGTTCCTGTAGTGACCCTCGCTGTATTGTTCCTGTAGTGTATCTCGCTGTAGTGTTCCTGTAGTGTCCCTCGCTGTAGTGTTCCTGTAGTGTCCCTCGCTGTAGTGTTCATGTAGTGTCCCTTGCTGTAGTGTTCCTGTAGTGTCCCTCTGCTGTAGTGTTCTGTAGTGTCTCTGCTGTAGTGTTCCTGTAGTGTCCTGCTGTAGTGTTCATGTAGTGTCCCTGCTGTAGTGTTCCTGTAGTGTCCTGCTGTAGTGTTCATGTAGTGTCCTTGCTGTAGTGTTCTGTAGTGTTCCTGCTGCAGTGTTCCTGTAGTGTCCCTCGCAGTAGTGTTCATGTAGTGTACTCGCTGTAGTGTTCCTGTAGTGTTCCTGCTGTAGTGTTCCTGTAGTGTCCCTCGCGTAGTGTTCCTGTAGTGTCCCTCGCTGTAGTGTTCCTGTAGTGTCCCTCGCTGTATTGTTCCTGTAGTGTCCCTCGCTGTAGTGTTCCTGTAGTGTCCCTCGCTGTAGTGTTCCTGTAGTGTCCCTCGCTGTATTGTTCCTGTAGTGTATCTCGCTGTAGTGTTCCTGTAGTGTCCCTCGCTGTAGTGTTCTGTAGTGTCCCTCGCTGTAGTGTTCCTGTAGTGTTCTGCTGAGTGTTCCTGTAGTGTCTCCGTACGTAGTGTATCCCTAGTGTTCCTGTAGTGTCCTGCTGAGTGTTCTGAGTGTCCCTCGCTGTAGTGTTTCTGTAGTGTATCTCGCTGTATGTTCCTGTAGTGTTCTCGCTGTAGTGTTCTGTAGTGTCCCCCGTATTGTTCAGTGTTCTCCTGTATTGTTCTGTAGTGTCTCCTAGTGTTCTGTAGTGTCCCTCGCTGTAGTGTTCCTGTAGTGTCCCTCGCTGTATTGTTCCTGTAGTGTATCTCGCTGTATTGTTCCTGTAGTGTATCTCGCTGTAGTGTTCCTGTAGTGTCCCTCGCTGTAGTGTTCCTGTAGTGTCCCTCGCTGTAGTGTTCCTGTAGTGTCCCTCGCTGTAGTGTTCATGTAGTGTCCCTCGCTGTAGTGTTCCTGTAGTGTTCCTTGCTGTAGTGTTCTAGTGTCCTGCTGAGTGTTCCTGTAGTGTCCCTCGCTGTAGTGTTCCTGTAGTGTCCCTCGCTGTAGTGTTCCTGTAGTGTATCTAGCTGTAGTGTTCCTGTAGTGTATCTCGCTGTAGTGTTCGTGTAGTGTATCTCGCTGTATTGTTCCTGTAGTGTATCTCGCTGTATTGTTCCTGTAGTGTATCTCGCTGTAGTGTTCCTGTAGTGTCCCTCGCTGTAGTGTTCCTGTAGTGTACCTTGCTGTAGTGTTCCTGTAGTGTACCTTGCTGTAGTGTTCCTGTAGTGTCCCTCGCTGTAGTGTTCCTGTAGTGTCCCTCGCTGTAGTGTTCCTGTAGTGTCCCTCACTGTAGTGTTCCTTGCTGTAGTGTTCCTGTAGTGTCCCTCGCTGTAGTGTTCCTGTAGTGTCCCTCACTGTAGTGTTCCTTGCTGTAGTGTTCCTCGCTGTAGCGTTCCTGTAGTGATCCCTCACTGTAGCAACCACTCACTGTAGTGACCATTCACTGTAACGACCACTCAGTGCATAGTGTTTTTTATGTACAGTGCATCTACGTCTTGTACAAGTAAACTACACTGACAGTTTCCTTGTACAGGCACGTACCCAGAACCTTAGTCATGCTTACCTTGATATGTGCCCAGGGCTAAAGGTTTGATTACTAGGTACGTACCCAAGGATTAAGACTTGCTTACTAGGTACGTACCTAGGACTTAAGGCTTTACGTCTTTGCTTAAGGCTTTATGTCTTTGTTTAAGGCTTTATGTCTTTGCTTAAGGCTTTATGTCTTCTTATATTTAAGTGCCGCTTTGCCTGACTGGCTGCGGGTGTAGCTCGTCCTTCGCACAAGAAGACTGGGGTTCGAACCCTCACCACTCCACGCACCAAATGACCCACACTAGAGTGCCTCGCTTCAAAACTCAGTACTTTCCTTCAAGGCCATTCATGTTCACTAGCACCTAAAATATTGCTAAGAAGTACATCGTATCTACATATGTATACTTGTACGTCATCCTTGTGCAGATACCGAGTAAGTGATGTGTTTAACTAAAACGTTTTGATTCCACTTGTTGCACGTTATTGAGGTTAATTCAGGTGTCTATAATATAGACATCACTAATATAGAAGCACTAAATAATATAGACTCTTTATTATATAGTGCTTCTCCTAATTATCACTTTCACTAAAGTGCTACATTCTGCTCTACAAAAGAGAGCACAGAGCGTCCGGACTAATTGCATCGTCCTAGGACGTCCTAAAGTGTATATACACTCGTGTCGTTTCATCACCGTCATATTAGGTGAGGAGGGTGTAGTGGTTGCTGGCTCTTTCATTGGCTAGGCTTCCACGGGTCACCAAAGAGATTATCCACAGCTCCGGAAGACTTAGTAAAATTACACCCAAGTCGGTCCTCTCGCCGTAATCACACGTTCGTTATATTAGAGATAGTTTGATGCAATTTTACTCACAGAGAGAGAGAGAGAGAGAGAGAGAGAGAGAGAGAGAGAGAGAGAGAGAGAGAGAGAGAGAGAGAGAGAGAGAGAGAGAGAGAGAGAGAGAGAGAGAGAGAGTGCAGTAAGACGCTGTAAAATTCTTCATTGCGAGGAAACACGAACTAAAGTCTGTTATATCTAATTTGCATGGATTATCTAATAGCTGGGTTGACAACTATTATCTTAATGATCATCATCTTGACAACCACCATCTTGACAACCACCATCTTGACAACCACCATCTTGACAACCACCATCTTGACAACCACCATCTTGACAACCACCATCTTGACAACCACCATCTTGACAACCACCATCTTGACAACCGCCACCTTGACAACCACCACCTTGACAACCACCACCTTGACAACCACCACCTTGACAACCATCACCTTGACAACCACCACCTTGACAACCACCACCTTGACAACAACCACCTTGACAACCACCACCTTGACAACCACCACCTTGACAACCACCACCTTGACAACCACCATCTTGACAACCACCACCTTGACAACCACCATCTTGACAACCACCACCTTGACAACCACCAACTTGACAACCACCATCTTGACAACCACCATCTTGACAACCACCACCTTGACAACCACCACCTTGACAACCACCACCTTGACAACCACCACCTTGACAACCACCACCTTGACAACCATCACCTTGACAACCACCACCTTGACAACCATCACCTTGACAACCACCACCTTGACAACCACCACCTTGACAACCATCACCTTGACAACCACCACCTTGACAACAACCACCTTGACAGCCACCACCTTGACAACCACCACCTTGATAACCACCACCTTGACAACCACCACCTTGACAACCACCACCTTGACAACCAATACCTTGACAACCACCACCTTGACAACCACCACCTTGACAACAACCACCTTGACAACCACCACCTTGACAACCACCACCTTGACAACCACCACCTTGACAACCACCACCTTGACAACCACCACCTTGACAACCACCACCTTGACAACCACCACCTTGACAACCACCACCTTGACAACAACCACCTTGACAACCACCACCTTGACAACCACCACCTTGACAACCACCACCTTGACAACCACCACCTTGACAACCACCACCTTGACAACAACCACCTTGACAACCACCACCTTGACAACCACCACCTTGACAACCACCACCTTGACAACCACCACCTTGACAACCACCACCTTGACAACAACCACCTTGACAACCACCACCTTGACAACCACCACCTTGACAACCACCACATTGACAACCACCACCTTGACAACCACCACCTTGACAACCACCACCTTGACAACCACCACCTTGACAACCACCACCTTGACAACCAATACCTTGACAACAACCACCTTGACAACCACCACCTTGACAACCACCACCTTGACAACCACCACCTTGACAACCACCACCTTGACAACCAATACCTTGACAACAACCACCTTGACAACCACCACCTTGACAACCACCACCTTGACAACCACCACCTTGACAACCACCACCTTGACAACCACCATCTTGACAACCACCACCTTGACAACCACCACCTTGACACACAAACTTTTATCAATGTTGATGAATAATTTCTCAAGTTAACAATAAATATTTACTTATCGTAAAGTTAATCTGATTATGGAGACTAATTAGGAGGATGTTGCTTGAGGGTGACCAGGGAGAGGATGTTGCTTGAGAGTGACCAGGGAGAGGATGTTGCTTGAGGGTGACCAGGGAGAGGATGTTGCTTGAGAGTGACCAGGGAGAGGATGTTGCTTGAGGGTGACCAGGGAGAGGATGTTGCTTGATAGTGACCAGGGAGAGGATGTTGCTTGAGAGTGACCAGGGAGAGGATGTTGCTTCAGAGTGACCAGGGAGAGGATGTTGCTTGAGAGTGACCAGGGAGAGGATGTTGCTTGAGAGTGACCAGGGAGAGGATGTTGCTTGAGGGTGACCAGGGAGAGGATGTTGCTTGAGGGTGACCTGGGAGAAGATGTTGCTTGAGGGTGACCAGGGAGAGGAAGTTGCTTGAGGGTGACCAGGGAGAGGATGTTGCTTGAGAGTGACCAGGGAGAGGATGTTGCTTGAGAGTGACCAGGGAGAGGATGTTGCTTGAGGGTGACCTGGGAGAGGATGTTGCTTGAGGGTGACCAGGGAGAGGATGTTGCTTGAGAGTGACCAGGAGAGGATGTTGCTTGAGGGTGACCAGGGAGAGGATGTTGCTTGAGGGTGACCTGGGAGAAGATGTTGCTTGAGGGTGACCAGGGAGAGGAAGTTGCTTGAGGGTGACCAGGGAGAGGATGTTGCTTGAGGGTGACTAGGGAGAGGATGTTGCTTGAGGGTGACCTGGGAGCGGATGTTGCTTGAATGTGACCTGGGAGAGGATGTTGCTTCAGGGTGACTAGGTAGAGAATGTTGCTTGAGGGTGACCAGGGAGAGGATGTTGCTTGAGGGTGACCAGGGAGAGGATGTTGCTTGAGGGTGACCTGGGAGAGGATGTTGCTTGAGGGTGGCCAGGGAGAGGATGTTTCTTGAGGGTGACCAGGGAGAGGATGTTGCTTGAGGGTGACCTGGGAGAGGATGTTGCTTGAGGGTGACCAGGGAGAGGATGTTGCTTGAGGGTGACTAGGTAGAGGATGTTGCTTGAGGGTGACCAGGGAGAGGATGTTCCTTGAGGGTGACCAGGGAGAGGATGTTGCTTGAGGGTGACCTGGGAGAGGATGTTGCTTGAGGGTGACCAGGGAGAGGATGTTGCTTGAGGGTGACCTGGGAGAGGATGTTGCTTGAGGGTGACCAGGGAGAGGATGTTGCTTGAGGGTGACCTGGGAGAGGATGTTGCTTGAGGGTGACCAGGGAGAGGATGTTGCTTGAGGGTGACCAGGGAGAGGATGTTGCTTGAGGGTGACCAGGGAGAGGATGTTGCTTGAGGGTGACCAGGGAGAGGATGTAGCTTGAAAGTGACCCTCAAGCCACACATGATATCTTGAAAGGGGATCGTATTGATGCTGACGAAGTGCTCTTGATCCAAGAAACTTGAGCTTATTTTCCTTAAACTTTATTCCCTTATATTCCCCAATGCGCTTAATATGGTAAAGTCTACGGTCATACATACCCACGTTTCACTATCAACACAACATAGTACTACTTTGTATATTGCAAGGGCATTCCAAGCGCCATTTTTTTCACGCTCTAGTTCAGAATCGCCATACCACACTTGTACCCCTATTCAGTTCTTTAAAAATATGTTAATATGAGCGTATTTAGCAGTTTTTACATAAAATTTACATAAAATTAAAGTCAGTACCTGATCAGCTGGGCTGTAATTCGTACGTCGGTGTGCGTGCGGCGGTGACAGCGAGGCCTGGTCACAGACCGGGCTGTGGGGGCGTTGACCCCCCCAAACCCTCTCCAGGTATATAAAGACAAGATAAACATTACTTACTTTAATGAGACTTTTGAGTCTGCTTTGATTTCGTCAAGCTTGTAATGTTTGGAGTTAAATTGGTTACTGAGAGCAGCAGAGAATTCTTCAAATTTGAATCAGTCAGACGGGACCTCAGTTTGTTTTTAATCAATTTCATAGATGGAAATGCTTGTTCTCATCTTCACGTTGTTCCAGAACCACAAATATAACTCTGGGCAAATTTTCTTAGTTCTGGAAAATGTTCAAAGGGTAATAATCGTTAAAAATTTATTATGTCAGAAGCATCTGGGACTGAGGGAAACTTATCAGATATTATTTTTTATAATGAATTTGTTTGCAAATCAATAAGTTCCATTTGTGTGTTACTACGCAGCTTCAGGATTTTTTGTTCACTAAGTAAATATGGGTTTATAAATGCGAATATGTAGTCTTCTTCTTCTTTAGCAAAATCTCTAAAACAACTTTCAAATGACTCTTGCAATAATCCGATTTTTTTTCAATATATTCTGTAAAAGCGCCATTATCTTCAGTATATTCTCTTCTTTTAAATCTGCAAACTGACTCAAATCCTCATTTTCTAACTGAGAGATAAACAGTTTTAACTTCATCTTCAATGCACTGATGTCATTTACTAAGCTATGAAACAATTTATTCTTGCCCTGCAGTTTGAAATTTAGATCAATGAGATGGCTGGTAACATCAGCCAAAAATCCTATATCAAGTAGCCATTTGTTGTCACATAAATGGCTCTTTCCTCAGCCAGCTCATTCTTCTCCTCTAGAAAATTATGAACACTAATTTTCAATTTCCAAAATCTACTGAGAACCTGTCGTCTAGAAAGGCAGCGCACCTCACAATGGAGGTCACCAGATTCCAAACCTAACAATTCACAATATTCTCTTAATTATCTTCTGCTTAATCCTCTTGTTCTAATTTTATTCACACATTTTACAACCGGTAGCTGCCAATTTGAACTTTTTCCCACACAATGACTCTCAGTGTGTAATGCAGTGGTATTGTAGTTGAGAACGACCTTAAAAAAAGATTTCAAGCAAAGTTGTAGGCCCAGCTGCTTTACCTATCATTGACGGTGCAGATTTTCTATGCATGACTTTACTTTGTCAGATATGTCTGATACTCTTGTTTTTCCATGAAGTGACTCAAGACTGATAAGTTCTTGAGAGGGCAGGAGCGTAGGTGCATTCTGACAGTGACTGTTGGTATGCTCACTTGTTGACGCTGTTGGCTGGTGTTGGTGTCCAGGTTGAAGTGAACAGAAGAGATGATCACAACGCAGTCGACACGTACGTCCTTCGTCGGAGATTCTCTCCACGCAGAGAAATATTTTAAGCTGCGACCACAGCAGCTGCTGTGTGACGGAGAGTGATAGAAGAGTGAAGACATCTCTGGTGTGAAGTAAAATAACCGCACGTGCGGTTTATGCGCTCTCAGTGCTGACCAGGCACTAGGGACAGGACCGAGAATTAATACAAAAGAAAATATTAACATACGTACAGAAGAGGCGACAACGGCTGAGGGCCACGACAAGAGCGGAATATTGATTGTGTCACTCGCACGTAGGGTCATTACAATTACAAATAGACAACCTAAAAAAAATGCAGTCTTACCAGAGCAGGTGGGAGTCCGTATTTGAGTTCCACCTGACGCCCAGCTTACCAAGTAAGCTAGCCAGATGGCACTGCTGGCGGTGAACTGCCCCAACTCTGGCAAACTACCATTCCAAACGTCACTTCTCTAATTTATATACAAAAGTTACCCTCACCTAGATGTTTTCCCTTAAACTGTCTTCTCATAGTCTCTTAAATTTTCTTTATTTTATCCATGAAATTAGATACTTCTTTTCTTTGAAGTCCCTTGACCTGTACTCCCTAGAGCGTAGGCGAGAAAGATACAGCATAATTTACTCCTGGAAAATTCTTGAGGGACTGGTACTATATCTGCAAGCAGAAATCACAGCCTATGAAAGCAAAAGACTCGGCAGACGGTGCTACATACCCTCAGTGAAAAACAGGGGCACCTTGAGTACACAGAGAAAATACAGTAAGTGTCAGGGCCCCAAAACTGTTCAAGAGCCTCCCATCATACCTAAGGAATAATACCAATAAACCACTGGTTGTCTTCAAGAGGGAAGTGGACAGATACCTAAAGTCAGTATCTGACCAGCCGGGCTGTGGTTCGTACAATGGATTGCGTGTGGCCAGCAGTAACAGCCTGGTTGATCAGACGCTGATCCACCTGCTCATGGACCGGGCCGTGGGGGGCGTTGACTCAGCGGAAAACCCTCTAGGTAGACTCCTGCCAGACTTCGAGTATCTTGCTCCATTGTGTCACCAATAAATTTTACTGGACTGCTTTCAATAATCTTCCATAAAGAAAATATGTATGCATATTTTTCCCACCAGTTACTCTCCGGAAAATATCCTTTTTTTTATATTTTTTGGCATATCTATCACTGTGTGTGTGTGTGTGTGTGTGTGTGTGTGTGTGTATGTGTGTGTACTCACCTATTTGTACTCACCTATTTGTGGTTGCAGGGGTCGATTCATAGCTCCTGGCCCCGCCTCTTCACTGATTGCTACTAGGTCCTCTCTCTCCCTGCTCCATAAGCTTTATCAAACCTAGTCTTAAAACTATGTATGGTTCCTGCCTCCACTATGTCGCTTTCTAAGCTATTCCATTTCCTGACAACTCTATGACTGAAGAAATACTTCCTAACATCCCTTTGACTCATAGGAGTCTTCAACTTCCAATTATGACCCCTTGTTTCTGTGTCCCCTCTCTGGAACATCTTGTCTCTGTCCACCTTATCTATTCCTCGCAGTATTTTATATGTCGTTATCATGTCTCCCTAACCCTCCTGTCCTCTAGTGTCGTCAGGCCGATTTCCCTTAACCTTTCTTCGTAGGACAATCCCCTTAGCTCTGGGACTAGTCTTGTTGCAAACCTTTGCACTTTCTCTAATTTCTTGACGTGCTTGACCAGGTGTGGGTTCCAAACCGGTGCTGCATACTCCAGTATGGGCCTGACGTATATGGTATACAGAGTCTTGAATGATTCCTTAGTGAGGTATTGGAACGCTATTCTTAGGTTTGCCAGCCGCCCGTATGCTGCAGCAGTTATCTGATTGATGTGTGCCTCAGGAGATGTGCTCGGTATTATACTCACCCCAAGATCTTTTTCTTTGAGTGAGGCTTGCAGTCTTTGGCCACCTAGACTATACTCTGTCTGCGGTCTTCTTTGCCCTTCCCCGATATTCATGACTTTACATTTGGCAGGGTTAAATTCAAGGAGCCAGTTACTGGACCAGGCTTGCAGCCTGTCCAGGTCTCTTTGTAGTCCTGCCTGATCCTCGACTGATTTTATTCTTCTCATTAACTTCACATCATCTGCAAACAGGGACACTTCTGAGTCTATCCCTTCCGTTATGTCATTCACATATACCAAAAACAGTACAGGTCCTAGGACTGACCCTTGTGGAACTCCACTCGTCACAGGTGCCACTCTGACATCTCGTCACGTACCATGACTCGTTGTTGCCTCCCTGTCAGATATTCTCTGATCCATTGCAGTGTTTTTCCTGTTACGTGTGCCTGATCCTTTAGCTTTTGCATTACCCCAAGATCTTTTTCTTTGAGTGAGGTTTGCAGTCTTTGGCCACCTAGACTATACTCTGTCTGCGGTCTTCTTTGCCCTTCCCCGATATTCATGACTTTACATTTGGCAGGGTTAAATTCAAGGAGCCAGTTACTGGACCAGGCTTGCAGCCTGTCCAGGTCTCTTTGTATTCCTGCCTGATCCTCGACTGATTTGATTCTTCTCATTAACTTCACATCATCTGCAAACAGGGACACTTCTGAGTCTATCCCTTCCGTTATGTCATTCACATATACCAAAAACAGTACAGGTCCTAGGACTGACCCTTGTGGAACTCCACTCGTCACAGGTGCCCACTCTGACATCTCGTCACGTACCATGACTCGTTGTTGCCTCCCTGTCAGATATTCTCTGATCCATTGCAGTGCTTTTCCTGTTACGTGTGCCTGATCCTCTAGCTTTTGCATTAATCTCTTGTGTGTGTGTGTGTGTGTGTGTGTGTGTGTGTGTGTGTGCGTATGCTTACCTATATTTTTCTGCATTCTCATCGTGTCTTCGTCTTGCAACTAGTCTTAAGAAAGACCCAGGGCTGCTCCATCTACCCCCTCCCTCCTCCCTTCTCCCCCCTCCCCCTCCCCCCTCCCGTGTACCTCCACAAACACCGCTTGGTTACGCCTCGGAGCTTCTCTTCGACATCTTTACTTCCCCTCTTCGTTACCTCCCAACACAGGTCCGTAGCGGCGGGAACCACCAGGCACTCCCCACCAGGCACTCCCCACCAGGCACTCCCCCACCAGGCACTCCCCACCAGGCACTCCCCACCAGGCTGCTCATACACACTACTGCTGCTGGGAATGGTAGCCCCCTTCCTTTCCTACCTCACTCCTCGCGTATATTCCCTCCTCACAAGACTCCTCCTCAGCAATGCTCTTCAAAATTACTCTGTGGTCAGTTATGATGGCAGGATCATTTTAATAATTTTCTTTATATTAAGAGGCTTCAGTAGGGCGGCTGCAACTTGCCTTTCCGAGCAAATGATATGGTGAGGTCGCGTCTACATGCTACAAGCACTGTTTACCCTAGTGTGTGTCTCTACGAGCACCATTATCTCTCTCTCTATCTCTCTCTCTCTCTCTCTCTCTCTCTCTCTCTCTCTCTCTCTCTCTCTCTCTCTCTCTCTCTCTCTCTCTCTCTCTCTCTCTATGTCCCTCTCTCATCTCTGTTGATGATCCCATCATTTCACACGTGTGTTTACGACAACCATGTTATCAGTGTCTCACAACGAGCACCAGCATCTCTCATTCGTCTTACGACCTCCAGCTTCTCACACCCACTACTACTACCACCAGAATCTCCCTCCCACCTTACCTTGACCATCAGTATCTCCCACGCATCTCACTACAACCACCAGCATTTCAAGTCCACCTCTCTACGACCACCAGCATATTCCACCCACTTAAACTACGACCACCAATATCTCTCACCCACTTTACGACCACCAGCATCTAACATCCACCTCACCACGACCACCAGCATCTCCCACCCACCTCACCACGACCACCAGCATCTCCCACACTCCCACAGAGCCGTCAATGTCGAACAGAATTTATGTGAAATCCAAGACGTGACTGAACATTAATTGTCCCCCCGTCGACTAGTTTGTGATACCAGGTATGTAATTCCCTGAATTTGAATCCAAACGACGTACAATAGTTAAGGAAAGATAGACGTTGCAGAAGAAGCTTCTGCTGAAGCAACGTGTCGCTCTGTGAAGAGCTTGTTAAAGCTCAACACAGAGCCGATTCCACAACAACTGTCTTTGTCCACGGAATTCTTGGCATTTTAAACCATTTATTACCGATTAGCGATACAGTAATCATGGTAAGAAACGCTACACGTTCCTCCTGTAATTTGTAGATGCCTCTGGTGTAGATGCCTCACCAGGCATAAGCATAAATTAGGGAGCACTGGAGACCTTGCCTCTCCCAGCATACATAACTTCACGGGCAGTTCACAGACAGGCCCCATCCTGTCCCACGGTAGATAGCCTTTTTCCTTTTATATTGTCGGCAGTATTTTTAGACGTCGGCAATATTTTCAGCCGCCCTATGTGCCATTACATCTCTGTTGGTGTTGTTTCTGTTTTATGATCGCCTTTTTTATTCACCGTTTGAGCATTCCGTTTATCCCCTTCTCTCTACCTCTCTGTCATAAGAACATAAGAACATAAGAATGGAGGAACACTGCAGAAGGCCTACTGGCCCATACAAGGCAGGTCCTTATCAAAACCACCACTACCTAAGAATTTATTCCCGTACTCACGACACAAATCAAACCCAGCCCCTCCCACTCATATATTTGTCCAATCTCTTTTTAAAGCCACCCAAGGTCCTAGCCTCTATCACAGTACTCGGAAGATTGTTCCACGCATCTACAACTCTGTTCGAAAACCAGTACTTGCCTATGTCCTTTCTAAATCTAAATTTATCCAATTTAAATCCGTTATTTCTGGTTCTTACTTGGTTCGATATCCTCAGTATTTTATTAATATCTCCTTTGTTTATGCCCATCATCCACTTGTACACCTCGATGATATCTCCCTCATTCTACGTCTCTCCAGAGAGTGGAGATTCAACGCTCTAAGTCTATCTTCATACGGGAGATTTCTTATACTGTAAATCATTTTAGTCATTATTCTTTGTATGTTCTCCAATGAATCTATATCCATCCTGTAGTAAGGAGACCAAAACTGAGCTGCATAATCCAAATGAGGTCTCACTAGTGATGTATAGAGCTGTAAAATAACTTTTGGACTTCTGTTGCTTATACTTCTTGAAATAAATCCTAGTAATCTGTTAGCCTTATTGGCACACTTAGGCACTGTTGTCTTGGCTTTAGATTTCTGCTTACCATGACTCCCAAGTCTTTCTCACATTCTGTATGATCAAGTTCTACTTCACCTAGTTTATAAATTCGAGGGATATTTTCATTACCAAGGACTAGCACCTTACACTTGTCCACATTGAACTTCATCTGCCACTTTTGAGACCAAGACATTAATTTGTCCAAATCCTCCTGGAGTTCACTGGTATCCTCCTCAGAATGAATCATACGGCCTATTTTTGTATCATCAGCAAATTTACTCATGTCACTTGCAATTCCTTCATCAAGGTCATTTATGTAAATTATGAACAACAATGGGCCTAAAACTGATCCTTGTGGAACGCCACTAGTGACTAATCCCCATTCAGATTTGACCCCATTAATGGAAACTCTCTTCTTTCTATTGGTAAGCCATGCCTCTATCCATGCTAGAACTTTACCTCCTATACCATGAGCTGCCACCTTTCTTAAGAGTTTCTTGTGAGGTACTCTATCGAAGGCCTTACTGAAATCCAAGTAAACTATATCATATTCTTTATCACTGTCTACTGTCTCAAATGTTTTATTGAAAAACGTCAGTAAATTTGTTAGGCAGGAACGACCTCTCGTGAACCCATGCTGAGATTCATTAATCAAATTATGTTCTTCAAGGTGACTTCTAATAATATCAGCTATAATTGATTCTAATAATTTGCCTACTATAGATGTGAGGCTTATTGGACGGTAATTTGATGGAATTGACTTATCCCCTGATTTGAATATAGGAACTATATTAGCTATCTTCCACATCTCTGGCACAATACCAGTTAGGATGGACGTATTAAACACATTTGTTAATGGCTGACTAAGTTCCATCTTGCATTCTTTAAGTACCCTGGAAAACAACTCGTCGGGTCCCGGGACTTATTTTGCTTCAGTTTATCTATCTGTTTGATAACCATGTCCCTCGTGACAGTAATATTAGTTAACTTGAATTCTTCAGGAACTGAATAATTGTTAATTTCTGGAATCTCATTTACGTCTTCTTGTGTAAAGACTGACAAAAAATAGTCATTAAATAGAGAACACATTTCCAGTTCGTTATCCGTCAGCTGTTCATTCCCAATTTTCAGAGGTCCTACCTTTTCCCTCACCTTCGTCCTATACACTTGAAAGAACCCTTTTGGATTAGTCTTTGATTCATTAGCAACCTTAATCTCATAGTCACGTTTAGCCTTTCTAATCCCTTTTTTACTTCTCTTTTCAACTGAACATATTGGTCAATAAGGTTAACATCTCCTCTTTTGATGCGCCTATAAATTCCTCTTTTCTCCCTAATAGATGTTTTAGCCTCCTGTTAATCCATTTGGGATCGTTATTATTTGACCTAAATTCTCTCTGGGGAATAAATATACTCTGTGCACGTTGTACATTATTAAGAAAAAAATCATAAACGCAGATCCCATCGTAATCGTTAGCTAGATTACCCCAGTCGAGATTAGACAGGTGTTCTCTAAGTCCAGTATAGTCGGCAGAACGAAAATCAGGAACTTTTACCGTATTATCCCTATTCTCGTACTCCCAGGTAATATTAAAAGTAATGGATTTGTGATCACTTGCGCCAAGCTCTTCAGTGATCTCCAGATTATTTACAAGGGTTTCTTTATTTGACAAGACTAGGTCGAGCAAATTATTACCTCTGGTAGGCTCCGTCACACACTGCTTCAGAAAACAGTCCTGAACTACTTCCATAAAGTCACTGGACTCCAGATTACCGGTCAAGGAAGTCCAGTCAATTTGACTAAAGTTAAAATCCCCTACTATCACTACGTTATTGTGCCTAGAAGCCCTAACAATTTCGTCCCAAAGAAGTCTCCCTCTATCGTGATCCAAGCCTGGAGGTCGGTATATTACACCTAGAATCAGTTTTTCTTGACCTTCTAGAAACTCTACCCAAACAGATTCTGTTAATGATCCATCTATTTTTATGCCTGTTTTTATGCAGCAATTTATATTTTCTCGTACATATAATGCAACTCCACCCCCTTTCCCATTATATCTATCTACATGGAACAACTTAAACCCCTGAATATGACACTCAGCAATCATATCCCGATTCTTTATATTATACCATGTTTCAGTTATTGCAATGACATCAAAGTTCCCAGCACATGCTACCAAACGTAATTCGTTAATTTTATTTCTGGCGCTTCGACAGTTAGTGTAAAATACATTGAGATGTATCTTCTTGTGAATCTTTTTCATATTCAGCTTTTGTTTTACACAATTTCTGTTACTATTATTACCCTGTGTTACTCGAATACTGTTATTGTTAAGATTTATGATGTCAAAGCCTGAATCAATATTTTGACCCTCATTATTCACCATTCCTAAACCCATACCTCTAACTAATCCTAGTTTAAAATCCTAACAACATCCTCAACTGAGCAAGAGAGAAATTCTACACCTGCCCTGGATAAGTGAACCCCATCCCTGGCATACATGTCATTTCGGCCATAGAAGTGGTCCCAGTTGTCAATGAATGGGACTGCATTATCCTTACAGTGTTTGTCCAGCCAGCAATTTATACCAATCGCTCTGGACAGCCATTCATTTCCAACACTCCTTCTTGGCAAAATACCACATATAACAGGGCGCCCCCCCTTCTTCCTAATGATGTCTATTGCTGTCCTGTACCTTCTAACTAAATCCTCACTTCTACGCTTGCCTACATCATTGCCTCCAGCACTGAGGCAGATAATAGGATTGATCCCATTACCGTTCATGATGTTGTCAAGCCGGCTAACAATATCCTCCATCCCAGCCCCAGGAAAGCAAACCCTCTGTCTCCTACTCTTATCCTTCAAGCAGAATGCCCTATCCATATACCTAACCTGGCTATCCCCAACAACAACAATGTTTTTACCTTCCTTTCTGTCGTTCGTCGTGACGTTCCCAGTAGTCGACTCACATTCATCGGGTAGCACGGAGAAGGCATTCGATGTTTCCACAGCAGTCTCTTTCTTCTTCATCGTTTCTAACTCTCCATTCGTTTTCTTGATCTTCAACTTTGTTCCTTGAAGTCCGGCCACTGCCCAGGTTCCCTTCTTGACCTGAGGACTCACAACAGGAGGACTACTACGAATCCTCTTGTTTTCCTCCGTCAATCGCCGAATCTCAAGCTTCGCTACCCTCAATTCCTCCTTAAGTTGCTCAATGGACGGCATCTTGGTTCACTTCACAGAGCAAAAGTGGTTCAGTCCACAGAGAACCCTAGACACGTCCTCTCTGAGTTAAGAACAGATCACCTCTGAACTAAGAACAGATCACCATCAAGTGTTTACTTACATATATAAAAAGTGTGTATGTATATATGTATGTGGGTTCATTTGTGTGTATCTATATACATATACAACACATATAATGGAGTACCAGTCCATTGTTGATGTAAAATATCTTTTTTTAATAATAAACAAAAGAAAACTGTCACTATTAAAATAACATATTTCTCTTCTCTCTCTCTCCTATCTTTCCTCTGTCTTCTGTACATAATTTATCTTACCGCCGCTCTGGGATGATTGAGATATCTTCATAAAAGAAATCCATCTTTCCAGTGTATGGGATGGACTATGGACTATGCTGAGAGATGGTAATTCCTTCCAAAGTGATAGTAACTCCAGCTCCAGAAACCTTTAAAGCTGCCGTAGCTGACGAACCTTTAATGTACTGCTTGATGATATCTTCAGTGCCCTACTGGAGTCTCCCAGCTCAGGCTGACACTACTGGAGTCTCCCAGCTCAGGCTGACTGATTAACACTGTGTTTGAGTCCTGTCCTGCGTGATGGAATATGACAGGCAAACATAGCTTTAATTACAACTGTTAGGTGTCACTCTGACCAGGGTACTAGCGCACTGATGACGTATTTTATTTTGATTTAAAAAAAAACATGATACCCTGCACACACACACACACACACACACACACACACACACACACACACACACACACAAAACGACCGTGAAGTATGTGAGGAACTCAACATGAGATTCAAAGAAGTGTTCACAGAGGAGACAGAAGGGACTCCAGAAAGACGGAGAGGTGGGGTACACCACCAATTGTTGGACACAATACATGCAACCGAGGAAGAAGTGAAGAGGCTGCTGAGTGAGCTAGATACCTCAAAGGCGACGGGGCCGGACATCTCTCCACGGGTCCTGAGAGAGAGAGCAGAGGAGCTATGTGTACCCCTAACAACAATATTCAACACATCTATCGAAACAGGGAGACTACCTGAGGTATGGAAGACAGCAAATGTAGTCCCAATTTTTAAAAAAAGGAGACAGGAACGTAGCACTAAACTACAGACCAGTGTCACTGACATGTATAGTATGCAAGGTCATGGAGAAGATAGTCAGGAGAAGAGTGGTGGAGCACCTAGAAAGGAATGAGCTTATCAACGACGGCCAACACGGTTTCAGGGACGGGAAATTCTGTGTCACAAACCTACTGGAGTTCTATGACAGGGTGACAGCAGTAAGACAAGAGAGAGAGGGGTGGGTAGATTGCATTTTTCTTGGACTGTAAGAAGGCGTTTGACACAGTTTCACACAAGAGATTAGTGCAAAAGCTGGAGGACCAGGCAGGGATAACAGGGAAGGCACTCCAATGGATCAGGGAATACCTGTCAGGAAGACATCAGCGAGTCATGGTACGTGGCGAGGTGTCAGAGTGAGCGCCTGTGACGAGTAGGGTTCCACAGGGGTCAGTCCTAGGACCGGTGCTGTTTCTGGTATTTGTGAACGACATGACGGAAGGATGATGTGAAGTTGATGAGAAGAATTCAATCGGACGAGGACCAGGCAGAACTACAAAGGGATCTGGACAGGCTGCAAGCCTGGTCCAGCAATTGGCTTCTGGAGTTCAACCCCACCAAGTGCAAAGTCATGAAGATTGGGGAAGGGCAAATAAGACCGCAGACGGAGTACAGTCTAGGGGGCCAGAGCCTATAAACCTTACTCAAGGAAAAAGATCTTGGGGTGAGTATAACACCAGGCACATCTCCTGAGGCGCACTTCAACTAAATAATTGCTGCAGCATACGGGCGCCTAGCAAACCTAGGAACAGCATTCCGACATCTTAATAAGGAATCGTTCAGGACCATGTATACTGTGAACGTTAGGCCCATACTGGAGTATGCATCACCAGTATGGAACCCAAACCTAGCCAAGCACGTAAAGAAACTAGAGAAAGTGCAAAGGTTTGCAACAAGACTAGTCCCGAAGCTAAGGGGTATGTCCTACGAGGAGAGGTTAAGGGAAATAGACCTGACGATACTGGAGGACAGGAGAGATAGGGAGGACATGAATTAACAAGGTGGACAGAGACAGAATGTTCCAGAGATGGGGCACAGCAACAAGGGGACACAGTTGGAAGTTGAAGACTCAGATGAATCACAGGGATGTTAGGAAGTATTTCTTCAGTCACAGAGTGGTCAGGAAGTGGAATAGTTTGGGAAGCGATGTAGTGGAGGCAGGATCCATTCATAGCTTTAAGAAGAGGTATGATAAAGCTCATGGCGCAGGGAGAGTGACCCAGTATCGGCCAGTGAAGAGGCGGGGCCAGGAGCTATGAATCGACCCCTGCAACCACAACTAGGTGAGTACACACCACCTTAAACCTGAATATAACATACAGTGATCTCACCGCTAATGTTCCTAGCATGTGTTCCTGTGTGTCAGGCAGTGCTGGCTCTCCCTCAGTGTCACTTCGAAGCCTAGTTCACTTCTCAAGACAGTGTCCACAGCCGCAAGACAGTGTCCACAGCCGCAAGACAGTGTCCACAGCCGCAAGACAGTGTCCACAGCCGCAAGACAGTGTCCACAGCCGCAAGACAGTGTCCACAGCCGCAAGACAGTGTCCACAGCCGCAAGACAGTGTCCACAGCCCCAAGACAGTGTCCACAGCCGCAAGAAACGTTTCACTGTAACAGGACAATGTTCACTGACTTGTAAATTTTCTTCACCGCTGGAAGAAAAATGATCACTGCTGGAAGAAAACATTTCACTGTTGCAGTAATGTTGACAACAGTACAAGACTGCATACATATTAAAACTTCTCCGCGCTTACACACTGAGACGTTTAAGAACTCAACAGACTGATTCAGTAGTGTGTGTGTGTGTGTGTGTGTGTGTGTGTGTGTACCGACCTGAGACAATTAACAGTGATTCGAGTCACTGTACGTTACTTCAACAACGTTTGCAATAAGCTAAGACAATGTACAGCGCTCCAAGACAATTAACAAGACAACGAACACTTTCCAAAACAAGGCACCTTAAGCATAAATATTTACCTATAAACTTAAACGCGCAAACTCCTTCAAAATTAGTGAGGTAATTTAGTGACCACTTTCTAAGGAACTTGACAATTTACAGGAAAACCCTCGTAAGTTCAGTAAAGGTCATTGTTTCTTTAAAGACCGTCGTCTTAAAGTCTAAGACATTATCTCGGAAATTCTTATTAAAGAGGAGACACAAGGTGAAGAGCAGGTTGTAACGTATAACGAGGCCTGGTCACGGACCGGGCCGCGGGGGCGTTGACCCCTGGAATTCTCTCCAGGTAGACTCCAGGTAGACTCCAGGTAGACCCTTGATATATTAGATCTCGATATAATGAACTTTCAAAAATAAACTGAACTTATACTCTTATTTTCACTCTTTATTGCAATATAACTAAATTGTGTGTAGATTATTAAAATAGGCATACAAAAGAGTACTCAAAAAAAAAAAAAAAATTCCCATCTTTATTTTAATTCAAGAGATATTCGAAAAATCCCCTTATAAGTCCGTTATACTCAGGGGTGCGTTGTAACGAGGCTATTTATCACTATTTTAGCACATCTGTCACCTGCAACAGCACCTCTGTCACCTGCAACAGTACCTCTGTCAATTGCAACAGCACCTCTGTCACCTGCAACAGCACACTGCATGGTGGCAGGGTCGAGGAAGGTGGTTAACGAGGCCAGCTTGGGAACATAGAAGTGTGTACACCATCTGTACACTTCACGTGACGAGAGAAGATGTATATATATATATATACATACCAAGATGTGCATGTCTCTCAGTGTGTATATGCTGAGAATTTACTTTAATTCCTGCTTAAGGCTTTAATGACGTTCCACTAATCAACCAACCCACGTGACATCCAGATGCTGAAGCTTCGTAGCAGAAATCTTTTAACTATGCATTATAGCAGAAATGGCTAGATTTATTCAATCCGTTATGACATAGTTAATTTGCGTTAATTATTAAAAGAAATTTAAGAAAAAAAATTTTGATATATAAAATTTTCTAGTTAATAGTCAACACAGTTTGTCAACGTAGAGCAACACACCCGCATGTAACACACACATTATTATTACTGCATTCATGGGGGAGCGCTAAGTCCGTACGAGTTATATAGCACCCGAGGGAATAATAGGCATTCAGGTTTGATCTAAGGAAGGGAAGGGCATGTCCGATTCCCTGGATCATGAGCCCCTCACCTTGATGAGAGAGAGAGAGAGAGAGAGAGAGAAGAGAGAAGAAGAAGAGAAAAATATAGTAAATACAGATAAAGCATATGTCAGCATGAACACCAGTGACAAAAATGAAGTGAAATGATGTTAAGATTACTCCCGATTTTAGAGCTTCCCTTGAAATAATAATAATTATATGTATACAACTTCAGGATACAACGCAGTGCTCAGGAATACTGTTTGTGTCTAGTGACTGGAGCAGAGGCTAATGTTTGTGACTAGTGACTGGAGCTGAGGCTAATGTTTGTGTCTAGTGACTGGGCAGAGGCTAATGTTTGTGTCTAGTAACTGGCAGAGGCTAATGTTTGTGTCTAGTGACTGGAGCAGAGGCTAATGTTTGTGTCTAGTGACTGGAGCAGAGGCTAATGTTTGTGTCTAGTGACTGGAGCAGAGGCTAATGTTTGTGTCTAGTGACTGGAGCAGAGGCTAATGTTTGTGTCTAGTGACTGGAGCAGAGGCTAATGTTTGTGTCTAGTAACTGGAACAGAGGCTAATGTTTGTGTCTAGTAACTGGAACAGAGGCTAATGTTTGTGTCTAGTGACTGGAGCTGAGGCTAATGTTTGTGTCTAGTGACTGGAGCAGAGGCTAATGTTTGTGTCTAGTAACTGGAACAGAGGCTAATGTTTGTGTCTAGTAACTGGAACAGAGGCTAATGTTTGTGTCTAGTAACTGGAACAGAGGCTAATGTTTGTGTCTAGTAACTGGAACAGAGGCTAATGTTTGTGTCTAGTGACTGGAGCAGAGGCTAATGTTTGTGTCTAGTGACTGGAGCTGAGGCTAATGTTTGTGTCTAGTGACTGGAGCTGAGGCTAATGTTTGTGTCTAGTGACTGGAGCTGAGGCTAATGTTTGTGTCTAGTGACTGGAGCTGAGGCTAATGTTTGTGTCTAGTGACTGGAGCTGAGGCTAATGTTTGTGTCTAGTGACTGGAGCAGAGGCTAATGTTTGTGTCTAGTGACTGGAGCTGAGGCTAATGTTTGTGTCTAGTGACTGGAGCTGAGGCTAATGTTTGTGTCTAGTGACTGGAGCTGAGGCTAATGTTTGTGTCTAGTGACTGGAGCTGAGGCTAATGTTTGTGTCTAGTGACTGGAGCTGAGGCTAATGTTTGTGTCTAGTGACTGGAGCAGAGGCTAATGTTTGTGTCTAGTAACTGGAACAGAGGCTAATGTTTGTGTCTAGTAACTGGAATAAAGGCTAATGTTTGTGTCTAGTGACTGGAGCAGAGGCTAATGTTTGTGTCTAGTGACTGGAACAGAGGCTAATGTTTGTGTCTAGTAACTGGAACAGAGGCTAATGTTTGTGTCTAGTGACTGGAACAGAGGTTAATGTTTGTGTCTAGTGACTGGAGCAGAGGCTAATGTTTGTGTCTAGTAACTGGAACAGAGGCTAATGTTTGTGTCTAGTAACTGGAACAGAGGCTAATGTTTGTGTCTAGTGACTGGAACAGAGGTTAATGTTTGTTTCTAGTAACTGGAACAGAGGCTAATGTTTGTGTCTAGTGACTGGAACAGAGGTTAATGTTTGTGTCTAGTAACTGGAACAGAGGCTAATGTTTGTGTCTAGTAACTGGAACAGAAGCTAATGTTTGTGTCTAGTAACTGGAACAGAGGCTAATGTTTGTGTCTAGTAACTGGAACAGAGGCTAATGTTTGTGTCTAGTGACTGGAACAGAGGCTTTAAAGTTTGTGTCTAGTGACTGGAACAGAGCTAATGTTTGTGTCTAGTGACTGGAACAGAGGCTAATGTTTGTGCTAGTGACTGGAACAGAGGCTAATGTTTGTGTCTAGTGACTGGAACAGAGGCTAATGTTTGTGTCTAGTGACTGGAACAGAGGTTAATGTTTGTGTCTAGTGACTGGAGCAGAGGCTAATGTTTGTGTCTAGTGACTGGAGCAGAGGCTAATGTTTGTGTCTAGTGACTGGAACAGAGGCTAATGTTTGTGACTAGTGACTGGAACAGAGGCTAATGTTTGTGTCTAGTGACTGGAACAGAGGCTAATGTTTGTGTCTAGTGACTGGAACAGAGGCTAATGTTTGTGTCTAGTGACTGGAACAGAGGCTAATGTTTATGTCTAGTGACTGGAACAGAGGCTAATGTTTGTGTCTAGTGACTGGAACAGAGGTTAATGTTTGTGTCTAGTAACTGGAACAGAGGCTAATGTTTGTGTCTAGTAACTGGAACAGAAGCTAATGTTTGTGTCTAGTAAATGGAATAGAGGCCAATAAAACACATTCAACTACATATATTTTTATTTCAGGAGCAGACAATTATTGTATAATCGAAAAAGAACGAAAGACAGAGAGAAATGAAGGGAATAAGATGAAGAGACAGACACACAGACAGAAGACATCAATGACAGATGACTGTCATTCGAGACAGTCGTAAAGCAACAGTTAAGACTCTCCGTCAGGGCTTAAGACAGTTTCTGGTACACACCAAACCTAGTTTACCAGTCTGTGGTAGACTCGTCACCTCAGCAGGTAGGAATCACCTCACATCTTTAATAACACTTCTCAAGGATCATCCCTCATCACCGTCAAAGTTATTTCCTCATTATGAGGAGGCTATATTTCCCAAGAAATATTTCCCTTAATTTCACAACGTGTTCATGGAACATCCACATAACTCGTTTGTCCTGGTACAAAATAGTCATATGAGTTATTTTCTTGTGCGTACTTAAAATATTTCTCTGTAAATGTTTATCACTCATTTATTCAAGGGAACGTTAAAGTTAATCGTAAGTGCAGCCATACTTATTTCTAAAGTAGCCTCGGCCTGCTCACTCGGACTGCATACTAGCGCATTACTTAAATTATTTGCATGTTAACAAAATATTGGGAATTTTTAATGTGAGTAATATTTTTTTCGTGTGACCCTCTTCAGTGACGTGGGAAGGAATTATGAGAAGAACTCGAGGGGTTGTGGAGGTCCCGCCGCCTCCGCTAATGGACAGCAAGGACCTTAATGGCGGAGGAGGATGCTGCAATTTACTGCCTGATCTTGGAGGTTCCTGCAACTTATGATCCACCGAGACTGTTTTGTCACTATAGACTGCTAACGCTGGTCCCTGAAGGCTGCTGCACGTCATTATCACAGAAGACCACTGCATGCAACTTCGTCCTCACCCTTGCTTAAGATTCCTGCATTGCTTTACCCTTAGATGCTGCTACAGCTGGTTATTCTTGCACACTGCCACCATGCTCGGCGTCTCCTGCAGCTGCTGGCCTCTGCGGATTGTTGTATCAGCTGCTACCCGGAGACTTTCAATGTCTTAGGACATTGTTGCAGCTGCTGATGCTTGCTCAATTCTAGATTTGTTAACCTTGGATACTGATGCAACTGTTGACCAACAAAGGCTGCAGCTGCGTTGAGGCTGCAGCTTCTGGCCTGTCGATGATACAGCTGCTATATCATAGAGACTGATGCAACTGCGGTATCCTCAAATGCTGGTCTCAGACTGCTCTAGCTGCAGAGCCGTTGAAGCCTCTCGCCTTGGGAAACTGCTGCCACTGCATTCCATGCAATGGAGAATGCCTCAGCTTCTGGTACCTGGAGAATGCTGTAGCTCCTGGTCCCAGAAGACTGCTGCAGTATCTTGAGCAGTGGAAAACTGCTGCTGCTCCTGACCTCTGGAATCAGCTGGAGCTCCTGCTCCTTGTAGAATGCTGCAGCTGCTGACTCCTGGAGACTTCTACAGCTCCTGGTCCCTGAAGACTGGTGCAGCTGTTAGCCACTGCAGTTTCTGACTCCTAGAGCCTTAGGCCTACATTAACAAGGCGGCCTAGAGCTTTTTCTAAATAAGATAAAGAAAAAAGAGTAAAATTAACAATCAACTGATTAATTATTTTTTACATAAGAAAAAAGAGAAATTCATGTCATCAGAACCACACGATAGTTCAACTCTGACACATATGGCAGTACACAGAATTTCGCAGAGATATTAATATTATGGAATGGATATGAATTTCATCCATGAAATTTGCATGCTAAGCAAGGAAATGCAAATTTAAGGCTATAAGACACGAGAAATTAAGAATTAACATTGTAATAAATTCCGGCTGAGCGCAGTTCGCTCGCTGCCTTGATGTGCGCTGCGCCACGCCAGACCCGACCTTTATCTGCCTAATCCTCTAAGCAGTTCTGATAAGGATTTTTTTTTTCCATTCAAATTCGCTCACTTTTGCCGGTTCTGATTAAAAATTTTAGGCAGATCTCAAGATCGATTCCTTGAAAAGGGTGAGGTGTTCGACTCAACGAGTAACAATGTAGTGACATGCGTGGGAGTTTCATGTCAGCTGGACGTGAGGTGTAATAATATTTGTAGAATTATCGACAATATGTTAGGGTAAAAGGACACAAGTGCAACTAATGTGACATTTTAACCTCTTCCATTACTACTACTGCTACTACTACCACCACCACAAGTACTACAACTACCACAAGTATTACAACTACCACTACTACTACTACAACTACTAAACTATTCTTGCACCTCACGTAACTGTGTTGTTTGTAACGGCTTGAGAAAGCTCCTGAAGAGAGAAACGTTGCCACAGAATGTCTCATTAGTTGCACTTTTGTCCATTTACCAACCTTAACATAAGGTGTTGTGGCTGGCTGGGCTGGGATCAATACTTACCTTCAAGTCACAAATGGTGGATATTTAGCACCCGACAAGACTGAGGCCTCGTCCCAGGGGACTACACCGAGCTTTCTCGCTGGCTGGAGGTGAAGTCATCAGGCCTACAGAGGGGACTGACCAGCGGGCCCAGAGGTGACTCTCTCTCCGGACTGGTTGCTGCTAAAGACATCGACCCGCGCCGGGAAGACGATAGCGAGGGGGCGCCCCGTTCTATGGGCATGAGATCATTCCTCAGGCTAAGTCGGTGATGGGCATAGGAGCGAGCAGGATTACCCTGAGCGTAGGATAGCGAGGCGAGATCTCGAGAATAGGACTTGGGCAGTGTTGTGGTGGAAAGGTGGTGGCTGTAAGGAAAAGGAAGCAGGTCCTCCTCCCGCGGGAAGGAAGTCATGGAAGGGGTGAAGGGGACATCATGGGGGTATGTTATAGGGGCGTGAAGGGAGGACCTATCGTTAGGGTATGACGGGGAGGAGGGTGTGGAAGACATGTCATGGGGATATGATGGTAGGGCGTGGCTAGAGGGCAGGTGATGAGGGTAAGCCTTGGGCGGCGAGGCGCTAGCAGTGGGCGTAGGTGCCACCATTGACCGCCCCAGCAGCAGCAGTGGGTCACTCTCCCTGGTGGGCAGTGAAGCCTGCAAAAACATAAAAACATGGAGTGGATATCCATGGGATAAACCCCGTATTAGACACGTGGGTTATCAATATAAACAACGCTAGAAGATTTAAGACGTATGTAAAACAGTTGGATATCTTTATTATCGACAATAAAGATATCCAAATTTTGACGTGTGTCTTACTCATCTACTGGTCGTTACTATTTGCCATTATGTAATATACAACGGTACCTGAAGAAGGAATTTCATCATTAAACAAACTCATATCATCGCCAGGATTATCACACATCTAGTATCATCACACTTCCATTATTATTATCATTATCATCATCAAACATTATTTTTCTCACTTCTGATATATGTATTAATTATCCCTTACACCGATCAAGTCCAAAAACAGAACTGGCAACCGCCCGTCTGTACTCGAAAACACTGAACCAACATCACCCGAAAACAACAAAACAAAACTTTTGTCGCTAGCGTTAGTGGGCTGAGAATTGAGGCAACATCAAACCCGGTACTGGTGGATTTTTTAAGCCGTCCTACACACACTATTGATTATTGGATTATCGGTGAAAGAGAGAGAGAGGAAGACAGCCAGTTTCTTTAGTTACAACGCCTCTCGGTGGAATTATTTCCCCGATAACATGTGACATGAGGACTGATATTACGTTCTTGTCGGTGTTGTGGTCAGTAATTCCCTAGGTTCCTTGTAGTGGTCAGTAATTCCCTAGGTTCCTTGTAGTGGTCAGTAATTCCTTAGGTTCCTTGTAGTGGTCAGTAATTCCTTAGGTTCCTTGTAGTGGTCAGTAATTCCCTAGGTTCCTTGTAGTGGTCAGTAATTCCCTAGGTTCCTTGTAGTGGTCAGTAATTCCCTAGGTTCCTTGTTGTGGTCAGTAATTCCCTAGGTTCCGTGTTGTGGTCAGTAATTCCCTAGGTTCCTTGTAGTGGTCAGTAATTCCCTAGGTTCCTTGTAGTGGTCAGTAATTCCCTAGGTTCCTTGTAGTGGTCAGTAATTCCCTAGGTTCCTTGTAGTGGTCAGTAATTCCCTAGGTTCCTTGTTGTGGTCAGTAATTCCCTAGGTTCAGTGTTGTGGTCAGTAATTCCCTAGGTTCCTTGTAGTGGTCAGTAATTCCTTAGGTTCCTTGTAGTGGTCAGTAATTCCCTAGGTTCCTTGTAGTGGTCAGTAATTCCCTAGGTTCCTTGTAGTGGTCAGTAATTCCTTAGGTTCCTTGTAGTGGTCAGTAATTCCTTAGGTTCCTTGTAGTGGTCAGTAATTCCTTAGGTTCCTTGTAGTGGTCAGTAATTCCCTAGGTTCCGTGTAGTGGTCAGTAATTCCTTAGGTTCCTTGTAGTGGTCAGTAATTCCTTAGGTTCCTTGTAGTGGTCAGTAATTCCTTAGGTTCTTGTAGTGGTCAGTAATTCCTTAGGTTCCTTGTAGTGGTCAGTAATTCCTAGGTTCCGTGTAGTGGTCAGTAATTCCTTAGGTTCCTTGTAGTGGTCAGTAATTCCTTAGGTTCCTTGTAGTGGTCAGTAATTCCCTAGGTTCCTTGTAGTGGTCAGCAATTCCCTAGGTTCCTTGTAGTGGTCAGTAATTCCTTAGGTTCCTTGTAGTGGTCAGTAATTCCCTAGGTTCCTTGTAGTGGTCAGTAATTCCTTAGGTTCCTTGTAGTGGTCAGTAATTCCTTAGGTTCCTTGTAGTGGTCAGTAATTCCCTAGGTTCCATGTAGTGGTAAGTAATTCCATAGGTTCCTTGTAGTGGTCAGTAATTCCTTAGGTTCCTTGTAGCGGTCAGTAATTCCTTAGGTTCCTTGTAGTGGTCAGTAATTCCCTAGGTTCCTTGTAGTGGTCAGTAATTCCTTAGGTTCCTTGTAGTGGTCAGTAATTCCTTAGGTTCCTTGTAGTGGTCAGTAATTCCTTAGGTTCCTTGTAGTGGTCAGTAATTCCCTAGGTTCCTTGTAGTGGTCAGTAATTCCCTAGGTTCCTTGTAGTGGTCAGTAATTCCTTAGGTTCCTTGTAGTGGTCAGTAATTCCTTAGGTTCCTTGTAGTGGTCAGTAATTCCTTAGGTTCATTGTAGTGGTCAGTAATTCCTTAGGTTCCTTGTAGTGGTCAGTAATTTCCTAGGTTCCGTGTAGTGGTCAGTAATTCCTTAGGTTCCTTGTAGTGGTCAGTAATTCCTTAGGTTCCTTGTAGTGGTCAGTAATTCCCTAGGTTCCTTGTAGTGGTCAGCAATTCCCTAGGTTCCTTGTAGTGGTCAGTAATTCCTTAGGTTCCTTGTAGTGGTCAGTAATTCCCTAGGTTCCTTGTAGTGGTCAGTAATTCCTTAGGTTCCTTGTAGTGGTCAGTAATTCCCTAGGTTCCATGTAGTGGTAAGTAATTCCATAGGTTCCTTGTAGTGGTCAGTAATTCCTTAGGTTCCTTGTAGCGGTCAGTAATTCCTTAGGTTCCTTGTAGTGGTCAGTAATTCCCTAGGTTCCTTGTAGTGGTCAGTAATTCCTTAGGTTCCTTGTAGTGGTCAGTAATTCCTTAGGTTCCTTGTAGTGGTCAGTAATTCCTTAGGTTCCTTGTAGTGGTCAGTAATTCCCTAGGTTCCTTGTAGTGGTCAGTAATTCCCTAGGTTCCTTGTAGTGGTCAGTAATTCCATAGATTCCTTGTAGTGGTCAGTAATTCCATAGATTCCGTGCAGTGGTCAGTAATTTTCCTTCTTATCATGAAGTAGTCAGTATTTTTCCTTGTTATCATGAAGTAGTCAGTATTCTTCCTTGTTATCATGAAGTACTCAGTATTTTTCCTTGTTACCATGAAGTAGTCAGTATTTTTCCTTGTTATCATGAAGTAGTCAGTATTTTTCCTTGTTATCATGAAGTAGTCAGTATTTTTCCTTGTTATCATGAAGTAGTCAGTATTTTTCCTTGTTATCATGAAGTAGTCAGTATTTTTCCTTGTTATCATGAAGTAGTCAGTATTTTTCCTTGTTATCATGAAGTAGTCAGTATTTTTCCTTGTTATCATGAAGTAGTCAGTATTTTTCGTATAAATGTGTGTGGCTGCCAGTGTGAGTATTCTGCCTGGTATGAGCCAGTGGTTAATGTGCTGTTGTGGTTCTTTTATTAGTACTTCACTTCACTTGTAATTATCCGTAATCGTCTGAGGTTTCGCACAGTTTCCCATAACAGTATCCAATTCTCTGTAGTATTTTAGCGAGTGAACTTTCTTGTGAATTTTGCTAGAAATATCTCAACAATTCAAATCACTCCAAACTGTTCATTCCACAGCTTCATCGTCACCTCCTTCCATTAAGCATGAGGCATGTGTGCTGGCTCGACCTTTATATCATGTTTTTCACCTCTTCTTACAAGTCTGGGCAGAGTAATGAGCCGACTCGCCTTTTAACCGCGGTAAGTTTCTTCCCCTAAGCGGTTTTACGAGCATTTAAGCGACATTTCAACACCTTTGAATCCGACCACCCAAATATTGCCCTCGGTTTCCATTTAATAGACGTGACTCTCGAGAAACGGATTTTCATGGAAAATTCAGATACGCGCATATTTTTACAAATACCATCTGTCACCAGTGACTCCCTGTACCTTCAGTGCATTATCACTCTCACACTACGATCGGGATTTCTTAATGTCATGTTTCGTGGCACTTGCACTCATTCTTCTGCAATACTTACAACCGCATTTGATAGAGATGAATCTCTTGCACCATCCATAGCAACCAAATCAATAATAAGTTTCAACTTTGAAGGCTTTTGCAATTTAAATGAAGTTTTCCTATCATGAGCAAGACTGAAGGTAGAATAGAATAGTGTTTTGCAGAGTTGCAGGAAAATAGACTCAAGTTGCAGGACAAATATATATATATATATATATATATATATATATATATATATATATATATATATATATATAAAAAATATATATATATATATATATATATATATATATATATATATATATATATATATATATATATATATTATATATATATATATATATATATTATATATATATATATATATATATATATATATATATATATATATATATATATATATATTTACACTTTTATATGATTACATTAATGACAAATAATACCAATAAATTGATGAATAAGAGGCATGTGCACCCAAACTGTACAAGGTTGTCTTTACGAAGATACAAGAGTATACTAGGCGACAGGTATGACATGATCACAATAACATCGTTGATAAACGAATATCTCCAGGTGAGGCACATGTGTCTTAGTCATCAACATCTGCATGACTTGATTAATATTCCAACTTGTGTCTTGGACTCTGTCTAACTTAAACTCCATCATATTGCTACTTGATTCCGGTATCCTGACTCTCTTTTCTTTACCTGTATTTAATTTTACCTACGAACGTTAGAAACAATTCGTGTAGTTTTTTTTAATTAGAAAACCATTCTTTGGTCATTAACAGTGAGGTACTTAGTAGAGTGCCGCTACAGTGACACTGGTCTTCTTGGTTCTCAGCTATGCTGTGACGAGCATCTTCTGTCAGTGGAGCTGCACTGGTTATGTATGTAAGACACAGTACTGGTTATGGCGTTTTATTGTGGGTAAGTTTAGTCCATCAACGACTCTATCAGTTCATCTCTTGTGCTGATTACGTTCCTTTTATCGATTAGTATATGACTAACTTCCTCGTGTCTTCGCGCACACACCCGCCTTTGTACACTCTTGTGTCTCCGTACTTATACCTCGCAACTCCGTGCACGATCTCCATACACACACACCATGTGTCTCCGTACACATTCTATATCTCCGTAAACGCTTGTCCGCTCCATTACCCTCTCCAGCGCACTTCGTCTAAGATTCTACTTCCATGTAAATTTCACCACACATTCCCTATCTGATGTTTCCAGTCTCCATTACTATTGGAAAAAGACTCCGTGGAAAACAGCGATACACAAGTGGTCCGCAATTCTACCCATCAAGCCACGCTCGCGTTCCATTAGATCCCAACAATAAACTCTGGGTAATATTCACCAGATAGTTTCGCCAGCCTCTCCGACACTCTCTAAATGTGACTTCTCTGTTCCGGAACATCTTTGCTAGGAGCTCTCACCGGGTAATTGTTCTCTCTCTTTTGTTTTTGTTTTTAGGCGCCGGTGTTCCAATGGAAAGTGCTGTTCAAAAGAATGTAAGGGTTGCATTTGATGCAGAGCAAAGTTGTTGTTTTAGAGTTGATAAAGTTCATCACAGAGAAGGGGAAACGTTGTCACAGTAAAAGCTTTCTCTGCAAGTGTCTTCACTGGTGTTCTTGCGTGGCTCTCATATCTGAAGAAAGAATCTACATAAACTGCTCCACTTTAATTTATCAGCTGTTTTTTTTTCCTTTTCATTCAACAAGCTGGACTTTGCCTCTCGAATTTTGGCTGTGAATTACATGTGAATCTTCTCCCAGTCTTTTTTTGTTGTTCCTCTTGCGTTTTTTCATCTCTTGTGGCCCAAAGTACCTTTAAAGTTGCTCTAGCACCCACCTGTTTGTACAGTGTAATTCATGTAAACAACTAACCCAAACACACACACATAAGATAGAGCGACAATTTCAGCAGTGAAGGCCATGTGTAAATCATTACGCCTTCACAGCCATATCAGAAGAAAGACGACAGTAAAGGACCAACTAATTCGACTAAAGAAGGAAGGAGGAGAGCTCACTAAACACAACAAGATGTTTCGAAAATGTCTTATCAGTAGCTACAGAAGTAATACCAGACAAATCAGGGAGCAGGGTGCACCGACAGGCTCTAGATGCCGTCCACGCAACAGGGCAAGAAACAAAGAAACTTCTGATGGAGCTGGATACATCAAAGGCCTGTCAAAGTGTCACCATAGATTATGCGAGAGGGAGCAGCAGCACTTCCTTAGCCACTAGCTAAGATCTTTAATAAATTCACGGATATGGGACATTTGCTAGAGATCCAGAAGACTGTGAAAGTAGTCCCTATAATTAAGAAAGGAGACAGGAAGCGTTGAACTGCAAACCGGTCTCACTGAAATGCATACCGTGCAAGGTAATGTAGATATTTATAAGGAGAGTTGTAGAACACTTGCAGAGAAATCGTCTCATAAACAGTAACCAGCATGGGATCAGAGTCGATAGCTCTTGTCTTACCAACTCGTTGGTGTTCTGTAACAAAATAACAGATGTACCACAGGAAAGAGATTGGTAAGTTGATTGCATTTTCTTAGACTGCAAGGAGGTGTTTGATACTGTACCCCACAAGAGACGGGGGCCAAGAACTTGATGTGCTGTGAGGTATAACAGGAAATACACTCCGGTGTATCAAAGAGAATCTTGGAGAAGGAAGCAAAGAGTGATTGTGATGGAAGAGACGTTAGAAAGGGGAAGAGCAACTAGTGGGTGTCTGCAAGGCTCGGTTTTAGGACCAGTATTGTTTCTAGCTTATGTGACATTCCAGACGGGATTTATTCAAATGCAGCCCTGTTTGCAAGATTGGTCAAATAAGTGGATGGTTAAATTCAATAAAGCTGAAGGGGGTAGGTGAGTTTTAGTGGGAAGAAATTAATGGGATTAAGTCAGGAGTATCTGAGAGAGTTAGAGCTAAAGAAAGGGTAGCAATAATGTTGAAGGATCAGTTATGGAAGGAGAAGAGGGAACATAAATGTTTAAATTCAAGGATTATGTGGATTAAAATAAGGGTCGGATGCGAAAAATGGGTCATAATAAGTGTGTATACACCTGGAGAAGACAGGAGTGTAGAGGAGAGAGAGAGAGAGATTTTGGGAGATGTTAAAGCGAGTGTGTACCAACTTTTGAACCAAGTGAGAGAGTAATTGTGGTAGGGGACCTAAATGCTAAAGAAGGAGAAACATATGAGAGTTTTTTACAAAGTAGAAGTGATGCAAGAAGGGAGGAGTATATGGAGAGGAAAAGAGAGGTTAGGAGAGTGGTGCAGCAATGTAAAAAAAAAAAAGAGGAAATGAGTGGGTGAGATGTTATCAATAAATTTTGTTGAAAATAATAAAAAGTTTTGGAGTGAGATTAATAAGTTGAGGAAGCCTAGAGAACAAATGGATTTGACAGTTAAAAATAGGAGAGGAGAGTTATCGGGAAGATGGAGGGAATATTTTGAGGAATTGTTGAATGCTGATGAGGATAGGGAAGCTGTGATTTAGTGTAATGGGCAAGGAGGAATAACATCTTGTAGGAGTGAGGAGGAGCCAGTTGTGAGTGTGGGGAAAGTTCGTGAGGCAGTGGGTAGAATGAAAGGAGATAAGTCAACTTGGATTGATGGGATAAAGATAGAAATGTTAAAAGCAGGTGGGGATATAGTTTTGGAGTGGTTGGTGCTTTTATTTAATAAATGTATGGAAGAGGATAAGGTACCTAGGGATTGGCAGAGAGCATGCATAGTTCCTTTGTACAAACGCAAAGGGGACAAAAGAGAGTGTAAAAATTATAGGGGAATAAGTCTGTTGAGTATACGTACCTGGTAATTTTTATGGTAGAGTTATTATTGAAAGCATTAAGAGTAAGACGGAGAGCAGGATAGCAGATGAACAAGGAGGCTTATGGAAGGGTAGGGGGTGTGTACACCAAGTGTTTACAGTGAAACATATAGGTGGAGATGAATGTATTCAGATATTTAGCAGTGGACGTGTCAGCAGATGGGTCTATGAAAGATGAGGTGAATCATAGAATTGACGAGGGGAAAAGGATGAGTGGTGCACTGAGGAGTCTGAAGAGACTTAGAACTTTCTCCATGGAAGCAAAGAGGGGAATGTATGAAAGTATAGTTATACCAACACTCTTATATGGGTGTGAAGCATGGGTAATGAATGTTGCAACGAGGAGAAGGCTGGAGGCAGTGGAGATGTCATGTCTGAGGGCAATGTGTGGTGTGAATATAATGCAGAGAATTCGGAGTTTGGAAATTAGGAGGAGGTGCGGGATTACCAAAACTATTATCCAGAGGGCTGAGGAGGGATTGTTAAGATGGTTTGGACATGTAGACAGGATGGAACAATATAGAATGACTTCGAGAGTGTATAAATCTGTAGTGGAGGGAAGGCGGGGTAGGGGGTCGGCCTAGGAAAGGTTGGAGGAAGGGAGTAAAGGAGGTTTTGTGTGCGAGGGGCTTGGGCTTCCAGCAAGCATGCGTGAGCGTGTTGGATAGGAGCGAATGGAGACAAATGGGTTTTAGAACTTGACGTGCTGTTGGAGTGTGAGCAAGGTAACATTAATGAAGAGATTCAGGGAAAACGACAGGCTGGACTTGAGTCCTGCAGATGGGAAGTACAGTGTCTGCACTCTGAAGGAGGGGTATTAATGTTGCAGTTTTATAACTGTAGTGTAAGCGCGCCTCTGGCAAGACAGTGATGGAGTGAATGATGGTGAAAGTTTTTTTTTTCGGGCCACCCTGCCTTGGTGGGAAACGGTCGATCTGTTAATAAAAAAAAAAAGTAACTTCAACCCCAGTAAATGCAAGGTAGTGAAGACTGGTAAAGGAACATGAAGACCAGAAACGAGTCATAGACTCGGGGACAGAAGCTGCAGACATCACTCAAAGAGGGTTTGAGCATAGTACCTGGTACATCGTCAGAGGCTCACAGCAGTCGAATAGCTGAAGTGAGCCAATGCTCGTCTTTCAGATCTAAGAGTAGCCTTCAGGAATGTGAAGAAAGTACAGACGTTATGCAACAAGGCTGGTTCCTGAGCTAAGGAGGTGGGCTACGAGGAACGTCTAACAGAACTCAGTCTGAAGACATTGGAATACAGAAGAAACAGGTGAGACACGATAACATTCAAAATACTCAGAGTGAAATTGATAGGGTAGACAGAGACAGGCAATTTAAGAGGCGGGAAATAGGCACTCGTGGACATAGCTGGAGGTTATTAAGAAAGCAGATGAACCACAGTGTTACAGTCTTAAGACTGGTCGGGAGGCGGCACACACACACACACACACACACACACACAGTAAAACGAGTGTCTATCGAAATAAAATAAAACCTTAAGGAGAAGACTAAGGGCCAGGGAGAACACAATGGTCCACAGCATTCTAGCTGACTCAGCACCACCGTCTCACCGGCTCACAGTAAAGACTGATACACCAATAAAAGTCTAGTCACTATTTTCATAGGATTCTGTAAGAATTATTTATATATATATATATATATATATATATATATATATATATATATATATATATATATATATATATATATATATATATATATATATATATATATATATATATTATATACATATATTGTAGAACCGATTAGGTAAAACTTGCTATTTTGGCTTAAATAGCAACGTTCTTCTTGCCATATAAGACAATCGAAAATTTGTGTATGCAATAATTTCGCAAAAATCATTCTGAACCTAAAGAAAAATATATATTTCATTGTGTTTGTTTATTATTAAATTATTGTTAACGTATCTAAAATATATTTAGTTGGGTTAGGCTAAATTAAATTGCGCTTGTTATGATAAGGTTAGGTAAGTTTTCTAAGTTTCTTTTGGTACAAAATTATAATTTTTTATATAACATAAATTTAAAAAAATATTTTTAAACGTATAAGAATTTTTTTTAGAAAGGACTTAATTTTAAATTAGTTCTTGCTAATTGACCAGTTTTACCTAATCGGCAAGATATATATATATATATATATATATATATATATATATATATATATATATATATATATATATATATATATATATATATATATATATATATATATATATATATATATATATATATATATATATATATATATATATATATATATATATATATATATATTAATGTGTGTGTGTCCTCCCAAAAGGTCGCAAGCTTCTTGTTCTTCTTATTGAGTCAAAATCAATAAAGAAGATAGAGTCAGGGGAGAGGGTTGAGGCTCGGAGGTGCTGAAGCAGCGGGATCACTTACCTGCCGAATGAATCTGCTGGGGTCCATGTAATACGACCCATAAGGCTGTTGTATCATTTGCTCGCTCGGCTGCAGGTCACTTTGCAGGTCGCGGAGCTGCAAGTCGTGCTGTGGCTGCCGGTCTCTCGCTGGGAAGTCGTCCTGCAGGTCATGCAGCTGCAGGTCATGCTGCTGCAGGTCATGCAGCTGCAGGTCATGCTGCTGCAGGTCATGCAACTGCATATCATGATGTTGTAGGTTGTGCTGCTGAAGGTCGTGTTGGTTCGTATCGTACTGCTGCTGCTGCTGCTGCTGTAGCAGGTCGTGCTGGTCATGCCCTTCGCGCAGAGGGTCGCAAGCGCGAGACTCAGCGACAGCCATCACTTCGCTCGCGTACACTTCGGGAACCTCTTTCATCTGCTGGTCTGTCCAGCAAAACGTAAGAAACAAAATTAAAAATCTGTGGCAGATGAGATGATAAATGATCTCCATTCTGACAGAAAATGAGAAAGGCAGAAGAAACACAGAAACACAAAAGAGACAGAAAATTGACACAGAAGAGATACCCATGAGAGATAGGGAGAAGAGACACACTCAAGAGATAAACATTAGTCACAGAAAAGAGGGTCAGAGACACTGTGATTTAGCTATGACTGGTTTCGAGGGTTGTTCAACGCATCCCATGCAACCCGACCTTAGGCTGGCTTCCCTTGTGAGCGCCTGGTCACTCAGGTTGTTGGTGCTAGTGGCCCACGGGCCCACATAGTTATCACAACTCGGCTAAGCCTGAATTTCCAAAAATGCTTAAAGAATCTCAACCGCGAGAATATGGCGACATGTCATGTCAAGGTTGTAGCAAGACGCTGTTCAAGTTCTTGTAAAATTATCTCAGTTCCGACAGTATTTCTGACATCTGCTGGTCATCAGATATGTTGACACAGTATTTCTGATATCTGCTGGTCATCAGATATGTTGATACAGTATTTCTGATATCTGGCAGTATAGGTCTTGAGCCACGAATATTGACACAGTATTTCTGATATCTTCTGGTCATACTCTGAGCCGTGGGCCACGGATGTTGATAGGGTGTTCTCTAATTATACCCACAGCTCCCCTTTTCTTCACTGGATTTATTCCCTACTTCCTCCCATTTCTTTCACTCCAGTAAGGTTTTTACAGCAGCGGGGCGCAGGTTATGGACCGGACCTTCAAGTATCTTCCACGTACACACCAGGTATCTCTCTTCTCCGTTGCAGAAAGAACAATCCAAGCCGAGTAAAGATTTTCTTATCCTGAGTCTGCAGCGCTCATGACAACAAACAGGTAATTACAGCCACTTGAGCAGACCTGGTAATTAAATGTGGCCAACCAGGAGCGTCGGCGACCTTGTAGGATCCTTAACTGTCGGCGACATTTCCTTCTTTGATGAGTTAGTTTCATTACGCCACCGCGGAGTCCAGCTCCACCTCCTGGGTGGCGCAGGAGGTGGAGCGCAGGAGGTGGAGCGCAGGAGGTGGAGCGCAGGAGGGCGTCCTAGAAGAAAGGAGATTTTCAATGGGAAGGGGAAGTGCAGCAGCTCCAGTTCTTCGGATCAAGAGCTTCAAGGCACCCACCCTTCCCTGCATCTTCATCTCGGCCTCATATCCAAGACGAGCATCTTACTTTACACTTCTTGCCCTCTTACTTCTTGGGAACCACCGCAAGAATCTTCCTGCATTCCGGTGTGACTCATTGTCATTCTTTGGATGTTATAATTTATATGTTCCTTCCTCATTCTTTGGATGTTATAATTTATATGTTTCTTCCTCATTCTTGGGATGCTCTTATTCTCACTTGCCGTTACCTCCTCATTCTTAAAATCATCTAATTCCCATGTTCCTTCCTCATTCTTAGAATCTTCTAATTGCCATATTCCTTCCTCATTCTTGGAATGACGTGATTCCTATGTTCCGTTAATTCCTCATTCCTGGAATGTTGCAATTCCCACTTCACACCTGCCTTTCTTCTACTGCTTCTCACATACAGTATAGTCTTTAATCTCTCTCCTGTATCATTGCATTGTTATTGATTTTTTTTTCTCTCTCTCAGGACTGTTTCTTTCTTTTCTTTAAGAGCTAGAATTTCCTGTCATCTGCCTTTGACTGTCGCCATAACAATAGTTCATGTCGTCTGTTATTCCACATTAGCAGCAACAACATCTCTTGCCCTTCTGCCTTTTGTTGATGCCATGGCAACATTTGTTCTGTGCTTCTGGTTGTTGCATTGGTTTCACTTTCTTATCTGCCTTCCTCCGTTGCCATGGTAAGATCTCCTCCCTACTGCCTTCTGCCGTTGTCATAGCTATCTCCTACGTCCCTTGCAATCGCTGTTGCTATGACAACATCTGCTCCCTATCTTTTCCTGATGTAATGATATATCTAGCCTGTTGTTCCTTTTCCTGTTGTCATGGCAACATTCCCTGCTCCCTGCTTGTTTCTGTTGTCATAACAATGCCTCCTGCTCCCTGTCTTTCCTTGTTGCCATTACAATGCCTTTTGTTCCCTGCCTTTTCAGGTCGCCATAACGCGCTCCCTGCATTGTAATATTGCCATGGCTCTACCCCTGCTCTCTGCCATGACAACATCTACACCCTGCATTTTCTCGTTGCCATGACAACATCTATACCCAGCATTTTCTCGTTGCCATGACAACATCTGATCCCTGCTGTTCCCTGTTACCATGATGAAACTTCCTGCTCCCTAATTCCCGAAGAAACTTGTTGAGAAAGTTTCAGAGCTCGAGACTCTACACCTGGGAAAGTTTTACGTAGGTCTTAATCCTGACACAGGGCTCTCGTTCCAGAGAACTGGAGCTACTCTTCCTTGGACTGAACATGATTATTTCCAGCTTCCCATTCGCTCCTCTACGGACTCTCTAGTTCTTTCGTAATGTGATGCACAGGTACAGACAGGCCCCGTTTTACAGCGCTTCACTTTACAGCGCTTCACTTTACAGCGCTTCACTTTACAGCGCTTCACTTTACAGCACTTTGCTTTACAATGCTTCCCTAATGCAGTGGTTTTGAATTATACCAATTATTCATTTATTCAGACATCCTACAATAAATGTATTTACTACTCACTATAAGCTAAGGATGAAAATATTTTAAGGTAAGTAATGTGTGTACTGTACTTGCATTTTTTTAGGCCTGGCTTTATTGCTCACTTTATATATGATAGTGTAAACATGCTATCAGTCTTTTATGTGCACTTTGAAAGTGAAAAAAAGGTTATGTTTCACTTTACAGCAATTTTCGCTTTAAAGCCTTTATAAGCCTCCACTCCAGAACAACAGATATTAGTGCCAGGAAAAAAAGACCCCTCCTCATACCACCAATACCACCAATCCGACGACATTCATCTTTGCAAATATACAGGGTCTAAAGCCAGCGACGAACAACAGAATACCTTACATCCGTGGACTGCTTACAGAGTCAAATGCAATGTTTGCGGCTTTCACAGAGACCCACATAAAGGATCACTTGGACAATGAAATATGGATCCCTGGTTACAACCTATACAGATGTGACAGAGTGAACAGGCAAAAGGAGGGGGTTGGCCTGTATATCACAGAGTCACTTATATGCTCAGAACTACTAAATGTCTCAAATGATGTAGTTGAAGTTTTAGCAGTAAAGATCGAGAATCAAAACCTGGTCATCGTGGTTGTATACAAGCCTCCGGATGCAACGTCCCAACAATTCCAGAAACAGCTTCTAAAAATTTACCACTGTCTGGAAAACCTTCCAGCTCCTGCCCCCAACATCTTGCTCCTGGGGGATTTCAACCTAAGGCACCTAAAATGGAGGAATATTGCAAACAATGTGGTAGCAGAGATAACACCAGGAGGCAGCTCAGATGAAAACTCGCACACACACGAGCTTTTAAATCTCTGCACCAAATTCACCTTAAACCAGCAAATAATAGAACCTACAAAATTGGAGAATACGCTGGACCTCATCTTTACTAACAATGATGATCTGATACGAAATGTCATCATATCAAAAACAATATACTCAGGTCACAACATAATAGAGGTCCAGACATGTATGCGCTGGGCCCCAGACCGACAAAATGTGATCAGTCGCGAGGGAGCCTTCACCAAATTCAACTTCAATAACAAAAACATAAGGTGGGACCAAGTCAACAAAGTCCTAAATGATATAAACTGGGAAGATAGCCTAAGCATCATGGATAATAACCTATGTCTAGAACAAATTAACTCAGTGGCACTTGAGGTTTGCTCAAGGCAAATTCCTTTAAGAAAAAGGAGATGTAAACTAGAAAGAGAGAGGCGCTCCCTATACAGGCGAAGGCAAAGAATAACAGAGAGGCTACAAGAGGCCAATATATTGAAATACGGAGGGAGATGCTGGTCAGAGAAATAACAAACATCGAGCTAAAACTAAAGAAATTTACAGGAATCAAGAAACGCCGGATGAACTAAAAGCCATAAATGAAATTGAAAGAAACCCAAAGTATTTCTTTTGGTATGCCAAATCAAAGTCGAGAACAACATCCAGTATTGGGCCCCTACTTAAACGGGATGGGTCCTACACAAATGACAACAAGGAAATGAGTGAGTTACTAAAGTCCCAGTATGACTCAGTTTTTAGCGAGCCGCTAACCAGACTGAGAGTCGAAGACCTAAATGAATTTTTTATGAGAGTGCCACAGAACTTGGTAGACGCAAGCCTATATGACATTACCCTGACGCCAAATGACTTCGAAAAGGCGATAAATGACATGCCCATGCACTCCGCTCCAGGACCAGACTCATGGAACTCCAAGTTCATCAAGAACTGCAAGAAGCCCCTATCACGTGCTTTTAACATTCTATGGAGAGGGAGCATGGACACTGGGGTCGTCCCGCAGTTACTAAAAACAACAGACATAGCCCCACTCCACAAAGGGGGCAGTAAAGCAATAGCAAAGAACTACAGACCAATAGCGCTAACGTCTCATATCATAAAAATCTTTGAAAGGGTTTTAAGAAGCAAGATCGCCACTCATCTAGATAACCATCAATTACACAACCCAGGGCAGCATGGGTTTAGAGCAGGTCGCTCCTGTCTGTCCCAACTACTGGACCACTACGACAAGGTCCTGGATGCTCTAGAAGACAAACAGAATGCAGATGTTATATACACAGACTTTGCAAAAGCCTTTGATAAGTGTGACCATGGTGTGATAGCACACAAAATGCGTGATAAAGGAATAACAGTAAAAGTTGGTAGATTGATCTATAATTTCCTAACAAGTAGAACACAAAGAGTAGTAGTCAACAGAGTAAAGTCTGAGGCGGCTACAGTGATAAGCTCTGTTTCACAAGGCACAGTACTCGCTCTCATCTTGTTCCTCATCCTCATATCGTACATAGACAGGGATAGTCAGCGAGTCGCATAGAGAGTTAGCGAGTCGCATAGAGAGTTAGCGAGTCGCGTAGAGAGTTAGCGAGTCGCGTAGAGAGTCAGCGAGTCGCGTAGAGAGTTAGCGAGTCGCGTAGAGAGTCAGCGAGTTGTGTAGAAAGTTATCACACCCTGTGTTCACAGTATGTGTATTCTATTGTGTTTTTTTAAAGTGGTAGTATGATTACACCATTGTTTATTCACCAATAAATATCTCCCAATAATAATTATAATAAATAATAATAATAATAATAATAATAATAATAATAATAATAATAATAATAATAATAATAATAATAATAATAATAATAATAATAATAATAATAATAATATAATATAATAATAATAATAATAATAATAATAATAATATTAATAATAATAATAATAATAAAATATAATAATAGTAATAATAATAATAACAACAACAATAATAATGCCTATTTATACATGTAATTAGCGTCAAATATTCACAACGGTCTCTGGCTGGCATGTCCCGAGTGCTCCATTATGTAACAATTAATGTTTATTAATGTTATTAATGTTTAAAACAATGAAATATTTGTACATTTTAATGTAACTCGCTTTTAACCTCTGTAAATATTGCAGAATCTTGAAAAAAATATTGAATCGTTATATTTTTGCTGGACTCTCGTGCTCCGTGTTCCAGAATGTATCATCATGTTGCATAATGTTGCATTAAAGCTTCGTAATGTTGCATAATGTTTCATAATGTTCCATAATTCTTCAGTGTTCCGTAATACTTCATAATGTTGCATAATATTTCATGATGTTGCATAATGTTTCTCAACGGTTCACATTGTTCCATAATTCTTCACAATGTTCCATAATACTTGATAATATTTCGTAATGTTCGCATAATGTTTCATTAATGCTTCGTAATGTTCCATAATACTTCATAATATTTAATAATATGTACTTCATAATGTTCCATAATACTTCATAATGTTGCATAACACTTCATAATGTTTCAAAATTTTCCATACTCTTCACAATGTTGCAAAATGTTCCTTAATGCTTCGTAATGATCTATAACATTCCATAATGGTCCGTAATATTTCATAATGTTTCGAGTTACTCCATAATAATAATAATAATCATAAGTAGTTAATTAATGCTACGTAATACAGGTTATGTTTAAAGTGTTCGTTTTATTAAGCATGATAGAAATTTCACTCAACGTGAATATGAAAGAGAGAGATAGCACTCACAGTACGTAAGAGTGTAAGACAGCACTCACAGTACGTAAGAGTGTAAGACACAGCACTCACAGGACGTAAGAGTGTAAGACAGCACTCACAGTACGTAAGAGTGTAAGACACAGCACTCACAGGACGTAAGAGTGTAAGACAGCACTCACAGGACGTAAGAGTGTAAGACACAGCACTCACAGGACGTAAGAGTGTAAGACAACACTCACAGGACGTAAGAGTGTAAGACAGCACTCACAGGACGTAAGAGTGTAAGACAGCACTCACAGTACGTAAGCGTGTGTAAGACACAGCACTCACAGGACGTAAGAGTGTAAGACACAGCACTCACAGGACGTAAGAGTGTAAGACACAGCACTCACAGTACGTAAGCGTGTGTAAGACACAGCACTCACAGGACGTAAGAGTGTAAGACACAGCACTCACAGTACGTAAGCGTGTGTAAGACACAGCACTCACAGGACGTAAGAGTGTAAGACACAGCACTCACAGGACGTAAGAGTGTAAGACACAGCACCTCACAGTACGTCAAGAGTGTAAGACACAGCACTCACAGTAGCACGTAAGATTGTAAGACACAGCACTCACAGTACGTAAGAGTGTAAGACACAGCACTCACAGTACGTAAGAGTGTAAGACACAGCACTCACAGGACGTAAGAGTGTAAGACACAGCACTCACAGGACGTAAGAGTGTAAGACACAACACTCACAGGACGTAAGAGTGTAAGACACAGCACTCACAGTACGTAAGAGTGTAAGACAGCACTCACAGGACGTAAGAGTGTAAGACAACACTCACAGGACGTAAGAGTGTAAGACACAGCACTCACAGTACGTAAGCGTGTGTGAGACACAGCACTCACAGTACGTAAGAGTGTAAGACACAGCACTCACAGGACGTAAGAGTGTAAGACACAGCACTCACAGTACGTAAGAGTGTAAGACACAGCACTCACAGTACGTAAGATTGTAAGACACAGCACTCACAGGACGTAAGAGTGTAAGACAACACTCACAGGACGTAAGAGTGTAAGACAGCACTCACAGTACGTAAGAGTGTAAGACAGCACTCACAGGACGTAAGAGTGTAAGACAGCACTAACAGGACGTAAGAGTGTAAGACAGCACTCACAGGACGTAAGAGTGTAAGACAGCACTCACAGTACGTAAGAGTGTAAGACACAACACTCACAGGACGTAAGAGTGTAAGACACAACACTCTCTGGACGTCGACCTTTGCTAAAAAAAACAGCTTCATTTACTGCCCTGAAAGTTATTCAGAAAGCAAGTTACTGTGACTATCTCGCGATCTGCCATGTTCAAAGTTTTGACAGGTTAGCCTTGACAGAAAAGCGTTTATCTAGTTCAGAGTTCCGCATGGTCGCTCTTACAACATCCTCAGCGCTTGCCTCACGTCAGTAAGCCAAGATTCCCTGTGTCAGGAACGTTTCTTCAAAAAAAAAAACAGTATGAGTACTCGGTAAAGGCCCTTGCGAGTATTCATAATGTACAACAAGTTTATTTCGTGTTTTTATAATATGTGACATATTTTTCACGTGTATATATGACATGCAACGCTTGTTTTACACGTGTATATACAGTCAGAGCTCAACTTTGCCTCCACACCAGCCTGAATTCTTCGTGACATGGATTCAACAAGGTGCTGGAAACATTCTTTAAGAGATTCTGGTCAATGTTGACATGATCGCATCACGCAGTTGCTGCAGATCTGTCGGCTGCACATTCATGCTGCGAATCTCTCGTTCCACCATATTCCAGAAATTTATGCCAAATTCTGACCCTACCATCTGCAAGCCGCAACAGAAATCGCAATTCTTCAGACCAGGCAAATTTTTCCAATCTTCAACTATTCAGTTTTGGTGAGCCTGTGCCCACTGTAGCGCCTTAGTTTCCTGTTCTTAGCTGACAAGAGTGGAACTCGGTGTGGTGTTTTGCTGCTAGAGCTCATCCACTTCAAGGTTCGACGTGCTGTGCGTTCAGAGATTCTGAATACCACTGTTGTAACACATGTTATTCGAGTTACTGTCGTCTTCCCGTTAGTTTGACCCAGTCTGGCCATTCTCCTCCGACCTCTCTCATTACCAAGACGTTTTCGCCACAGAACTGACGCTCACTTGATATTTAGTGTTTTTCACACCATTCTCTGTGAACTCTCGAGACTGTTCGTGAAAACTTCAGAAGATCAGCAGTTTCTGAGATACACAAACCTCCCAGTCTGGCACCAACAATCATTCCACTGTCAAAGTCACTTAAATCACTTTTTTTCCCCATTCTGATGTTTGGTCAGAACAACAACTGAATCTCTTGACCATGTCTGCATGCTTATAGGCATTGAGGTGCTGCCGAGTGACTGGCTGATTAGATATTTGTATTAACGAGCAGGTATATAAGTATATCTAATAGAGTGGCCATTTAGTGAATATACAATACATATTACACGTATATTTAACACATATAGCACCTTTTTCAAATGAATTTCACCACACATTTGAAGGTATACCCTTCAAGGAATTTCATCTATATACCGATACGTACAGCATTTCAGTGCATATATACCCAAAGATTACTTCAGTCCTTATTTCAGGGACTAAAGTACATTCAGAACAGCGTCCAATTTTACCAAAAGATCGGTGGTAACGACCGTCAGTAGTTGAAGCACCTAAAGCCGAAAGAAGAAATCCCAGCATGGGAAAGAAGAATGTGTTTTGTGTATTAAACTTCAAAGAGCCCCAGAGAGCGGAGCTCCCCAGCATGTACCCTAACAGCTGCTTGACTTAAGCATGAGAGTATTACTGATTTATATTAGGAAATCCAGGGCTCACGTATTGTATATATTACGGTTACACATTGCATTTGCAGTGTCGTAATCATGGGGAGAGACCTGTTGCGGAATATACATATTAATGGACATCATGCTGAGTTAATGTGCTCTGAGGGAATGAAGGGAATATACACGTGGTATGTAATATATTGTTTGTGTACTGGATGAGGTACTGTCCATGGGTTAGACACTGGCTGTGGTTGATTAACCTACGATAAGACACTGACCACATCTAAAACGCTGGCAATAAGCGCGACAGTGACAACGGTGAAGACACTGCCAGTGATGAAAGTACTCAGCCCCCCAGAATGAAATTTTTTGCCCATATATGAAACAAAAATAAACAAGTTTTGATATATTTATTCTGGGAACAAGAAATCTTCACTAGCACTAATAGTGGTAGAATTACTAACAAAATATTAATTAAATGGACACAGATGCAACTAATGTGACATTTTATTATGGCAACGTTTCGCTTTCCAGGAGCTTTGTCATGCGAGACAAAGCTCCTGGAGAGCGAAACGTTGCCACAGTAAAACGTCCCATTAGTTGCATCTGTGTCCATTAACCAACACCTTCACTGGAATCCCAGAAATTGTTTTTGGTTGAGTTAACTCACCGTGGTTGACAGGGATGAGGTCTGGATTGTGTTCGTCAGCGTCGATGGGATTCTCTTGATTCCTGACCTGAGAGGGACTGCCAGACCCCTTCTCATAGACCATCTTCACCTCGGGGCGAGGCAGGTGGCGACGTCGTGACCTCACCACCACCACCATCACCACACACGTCACCACCACCGAGGTCACCACAGCCACCACCACTCCCACAATCGGCGTCAGACCGACCATGCCCACACCTACACGGCAAGACCCAAGTTTATTAAAAAGTTGTGTTACCTTCTCATGTACAAGTACAGGTATGTTAACACTGACAGAATGAGGAAATAAGACACGTATATTTATTGTTGCAGCTCAAGGGTCATTTGAGCTGTGATGTCGACACACTTCTGGGAGGACAGTGGCTAATTTAGTGACATTGAGACGTGGGACTAAAAATTAAAACTTTTGAGTATTTAAATTATTAAAACTGGAGCTTCTGAGAGTTCCCGTTATACTTCATGTCAAGGAGCGAGACCCTGTGGCTAATTAACCGCTAAGGAGTTATCGAGGCTCGATCCATCATCCGCTAATCCAGAGATAGATACGCTAATTGACTGTACTCATCCAATTCACCCAGCTTAACAGAATGGGCTCTAGGAAGGCATCAGACCCTAATTCTTGGTAAAGACGGATTGGAATGAATTGGATAATGCTAATCGTACAAAAGTGCTAGATAGGATTGGAGGTGAGATCGGAAGGAATGAGAATGGATATGAATGTATTCAGATACTTTGGAGTGGATGTATCAGTATGAGGGTCAAGGAAAGACGAAGTAAATCACTGAAGAAAAGAAAGTTACAAGAAAGTTGCAAGAGTTTTGAAGAATCTTTGGAAAGTAAGAAGTTTGTTAGCGGATGTCAAAACCTGAGTGGCTTATAGTGGTGGCCACGCTTTTGTATGGGTGTAAAGCATGGGTTTAGGAATGTTGCAGGGGGGGTCAGCTGGAGGCAGGGTTGTCGTGTTTGAGATCAGTATGTCGTGTGAATATTATGAAGATGATAATGAGGGAGAAAAAAAAGTATAATGCAGTGGTATGAAAGGTCTAATTAAAAGAGAGGAAGAGAGGTTGCCGAGGATTATTAATATGATTTTAGGAGAACACTGTTAGTACCAATCCCAAAGTAATTTATATAACTTATTTAATTTGTGTTGCGCGAGCGTGATCTAAAAAAATCATATTAAAGCCAAATTTCACGTCTGAAAAGTTTTTCTTTTTTTTAAGTATAAGTAGTTGATCCCAGTAGTTAGGGAACACTTGTCCTGTTTCCTGACAATATATATATATATATATATATATATATATATATATATATATATATATATATATATATATATATATATATATATACATATATATATCAGGATCAGTAGGCTCAGATAAGACATTAGAATTGACATAATTATATCCCGAACTTCATGAATAGGTTATGGTTTATTCACTACAGGATAATAAAAAATACATCAAAAAAACTGTGCCGGTTATCTATTGTAGTAATTTTACAGCTAGACCTGATCTATTTAATTATAATAATAATAATAATAATAATAATAATAATAATAATAGACCTGATCTAGCTACACAATCTGACTGTTTCGTATTTTCTAACATGTCTGTTTAATAACAACATTAATACTAAACTTTTCTAGTTTACAAGTTATTTTGCTTCTAGTTCAACAGCCTATAGACAACTTGTTAATTAGAAGGAAAAGTATAATCTACAAAAATACATTAGCACTCTACCTGGGCTGGTACGTTTCTCTGCCACGTCCTTAAGGGTGAATATAGCCAGCCTGACCGGCTCACTTTGACCCTTCTTGTTGACACCCAGGATGGTGAGCACGTACTCCGTGCCCGGCTGCAGCCCCGTCAGGCTGAACTCCGGCCGCGGGGAGGTGGAGGTGTTGGCTAGCACCCGCGGGGCCTTCTTGCTGTGGTGGGCGTCTGTGTGGGCGCGGGCGTGACTGACGGAGAGTGTGAACGTCTGTGTCAGCCCGCCATCCCAGCCGGCCTGACACCGGACCCCTACTCCGCTGGAGCTGACGTTTTCCACGGTGCAGTTGCTGACAGGGTCAGGAGGGGCTGTGGGCGAGCCAGCACACTCATGGTAACTCATAAGTGATAGTGAGTCAATACATAAGTATCTCTGAGGTAGGTAGCTGATAAATGAGTCAAGGGGTGAGTGAGGACACCGGTGAGTCAATGTGAACAATCTCATGACATGACTTTGGATACGTATGGCAGATGAATTATGGATGGGGAGAAATCTCAACTTAAGAGGCCTTGAGATGAGACACTTAGAAGAGAGAAAACTCTACAGATGGAACTGAGAACAAAAGACTGCAAATACAAAACAAGGAAAAAACTACTAGACAGCGCAGGGGAAACAAATACAAAAGTAACAAAGACATTCAAAATATAGGAAAAAAAAAAACAAGAAAATATTTTTTTTTGCGCATGAATAATAAAAATAAAAATCTTCTAGCAGTATTGACCATCTACGTACAAAAGGAAGTACATAACTTAAGGAACGGACAGGATTCGAAAGAACAGCCTGACTGCGTGTTTGGCAATCCATCTACTAACCACAGCAGAAGATGCAGATAATTTAGGTTAAGTAAGATTTGTCAGGAAACAGGACAAGTGTTCCCTGACGCGGGTTTTAGTCATATGATGACCCGCTGCTGAAGCTTTTGGTCATGTGACCGAGGCCTTCCGCTGGTTACCGGTCCACCCCTTTAAAAGTTATAGTTACGATTATAATAATTTTTGATATTCAGTTAATTTGTTTGTGAACTTGGCCCGACCTACGAATTATATTTCGGATGACTCAAAATTTTCAGACTTCGACAAACCTCCTGACAATATACCAGTGTTCTGTACATCAGAGTCTAATTTTTGGAAATCTATAATTTTAATTAATTTCTACGGCATAATATAAAATCTCATAAAATTTACAAAATTCAGCTGACATGGTAGAAAAAGAGTGTCTGGGTTGAGCATCATCAACTAAGATGGAGTCTATAGTAGGAGACCTTTTACCACAACACTTGTCTCTTATATGTGTCATCCTTCACACCTCTACAGCAGAAACAGAGAAGTCAGGGCAAAAGAAAAACATCTTCAGGCCAGACATACGAACATCAAAGAAGCTTTCAGAGAAAATTTAAGAAAGCAGATTACCAGTTTTATGAAAAAGTCGTGATATACAGAAGCCAGACCACCGTAGTAGTTTCTGAGAAGCAAGATAAGCTATCTCGCATCTGTTGGACAACTACGACAATATCACCGAGATATGCAAAGAAAAACATAAGGCAGATGTGTACACGGATTTTGCATATGCGTTTACCAAATGTGGCCAAGGAGTTGTAGCGTGTATATTAAAGTCTAAAAGAACTTCCACTTGGGAAGAAAATTGGATAGTCAATTTCTAGCAGAGTCACGTGTGCTAGAACTAAAACAAAGTGCAAGTGCTCTCGGTCAAAGGCTCATTACAACAAGGTAGAGTTATGTCACTTTCACACTTATTCATCCTCAAAGCTGACTCAGACAAAAACACTAATCCTATTTTCGTGTCTTCTTCTTCTTCTTCAGACTTTGCTAAAACAAGCATGAAATTTAATAGTACTTTTGAAAGCACTTGTAATTTTCTCGCTCTGTGCTCACACGATCTTTCCATGCAAGTTAAATACTAGGTCTAAAAAATATCAAAGACTATAAACTTGCTCGCACATCAAGAAAACATCTAAACTACTACTGTGTCTCTGTCAACGTAAATAATGCAAATTCTATACATAAAAAGAAAATGCTCAAGGACTAAGTGTCTCACTGACATAATAAAATAACTTACTGTAATGAGAGATGAAAAGTATAAGACATTTTTGGGTAACAAGGTCATGAAGGATGTAAACAAACCAGGGTACGGGTAGGGCTTGAACACGCGGCAAGTGAGTTGTAAAACTCGAGTTAAAACTCCACCCGTACCCTGGTTTGTTTACGATCTCGTGAGTCATTTTG
>WNWK01001333.1:160000-175000 GCA_009830355.1 Cherax destructor
ATGACTTACTACATGCCTGGGAAGACCTACCTGAAGGAGGTGGATTACTAATGACTTACTACATGCCTGGGAAGACTTTCCTGAAGGTTGTAGCTTACAAGGGGTGTACTGCATGTCTCAAGACCTACCTGAAGGCAGTGGGCTCAGGGTGAGCTTCGACGCTGCACGTTACGTTCAACTGCTCATTCTTCCCCGCACCATACACGACCTTCTGCCCCGTCCGACACGTCGGCGCGACTACCAATGAGAAAGAAACAACGAAGTTTTTTACTCAGTCGTAGACCCTTCGCTGTAAATTCTTTGTAGCAAACCATTCGAAACAAACGGTTCCCTTTTATTAGCTGGGGTAAGTGACATTGAAGACTCTACATACTTCATGAGTTTTAACGTGAGACAGCGTGAATTATTGTTTTATAGATTACTAAGCACACCTTGGCATGATATACAGGGTGTTTTAAATAGATGGACCCAGTTTCATAGCAGTATATATCACGATCGGGTCCATCAATTTAAAACACCCCGTACTGTTATTTGTCACTCTTAACGCTGAGTGGAATTATAGCAAATTGTGCTCTCACACACACACACATACATCCACACACACACACATACATCCACACACACACACATACATCCACACACACACACACACATACATCCACACACACACACATACATCCACACACACACATACATCCACACACACACACACACGCACACACACACACACACACGCACCCACACACACGTACACACGCATGTGACACTTAGCTAGATATATGGCATCACTTAGTGTGATATATGACACTGCTAATACTAACACTTTTATATGTGGCCCTTATTGAAGACAAATGAATTTGTCTGTAACAAATATTCCTAACACAGTTATTCCCCATACTGGACACAAACATTCCTCACAGAGAACACAGACAGTGCTCACAGAGAACACAGTGGTCACAAAGAACACAGTGGTCACAAATAACACAGTGGTCACAAAGGACACAGTGATCATAAAGAACACAGTGATCACAAAGAACACAGTGATCACAAAGAATACAGTGATCACAAAGAACACAGTGATCACAAAGAACACAGTGCTCTCAAAGAACACAGACAATGCTCACAAAGAACACAGTGCTTACAAAGAACACAGTGCTCACAAAATCACTGTGCTCACAAAGAACACAGACAGTGCTCACAAAAACACAGTGCTCACAAAGAACACAGTGCTCACAAAGAACACAGTTCTCACAAAGAACACAGACAATGCTCACGAAGAATACAGTGCTTACAAAGAACACAGTGCTCACAAAAATATTGTGCTCACAAAGAACACAGTGCTCACAAAAACACAGTGATCACAAAGAACACAGTGGTCACAAAGAACACAGTGGTCACAAAGAACACAGTGGTCACAAAGAACACAGTGGTCACAAAGAGCACAGTGATCACAAAGAACACAGTGTTCACAAAGAACACAGTGCTCACAAAGAACACAGTGCTCACAAAGAACACAGTGCTCACAAAGAACACAGACAATACTCACAAAGAACACAGTGCTTACAAATAACACAGTGCTCACAAAAACACTGTGCTCACAAAGAACACAGACAGTGCTCACAAAAACACAGTGCTCACAAAGAACATAGTGCTCATAAAGAACACAGTGCTCACAAAGAACATAGTGCTCATAAAGAACACAGAGCTCACAAAGAACAGACAGTGCCCACAAAGAACACAGACAGTGCTCACAAAGAACACAGACAATGTTCACAAAGAAAATACTGCTCACAAAGAACACAGACATTGCTAGCAAAGGACATACATATTCCTCACACTATATACATATTCCTCACACTGGACACATATTCCTCACACTAAACACATATTTCTCACACTGAACACATATTCCTCACACTGGACTGGACACATATTCTTCACACATGTTCCTCACACTGGACACATTTCTCACACTGAACAAATATCCCCTCATACTGGACACATATTCCTCACACTAGACACATATTCCTCACACTGGAAACATATTCCTCATACTGGACACATACATATTCCTCACACTGGACTGGACACATACCTCACGCTGAAAACATTCATCAAACCGGCCACAGCCTTTCCCAGATATTCGTCCCACGGGACACACCTGACACTGGACACAGACTTTCAACACGCAATACATAAACATCCCTCCTAGCGGACACACACATTCCTTACACAGACACTCCACAGCCCCACACAGAGCACTGGCGTCCGAGGGAGCATCATCACAGAACACTCTACTTACATTTCACGCTGAGCTGGACGGCGTTGGAGTCGCCAGAGCCTTCGAGGTTAGCGGCTGAGCAAGTGTATTCTCCTGACGAGTCTCGACTCACGCCTTGCAGGACCAGACTCTGATTGCTCTTAATTATTCCTGCAGACACGTTGTGGCTCAGCTCCTGGCCCTGGGGGAGCCAGGGATGAAAGAGAACACACGTACTGTTTCTGATGATGAGACACATGTGTAACACTTGACCATCTAGGCGCATTGTAATCTTTCTACTACCACTACTACTTCCACTACCAGCCTTATTACTACCACTACTACTTCCACTACCAGCCTTATTACTACCACTACTACTTCCACTACCAGCCTTATTACTACCACTACTACTTCTACTACTACTACTACTACCACTACCAGACTTACCCCGACTTCTTTTTCTTCCTCTCTTGGTCCCGTCCCTGCCCCCCCCCCCCTCGCCTATATATACTGGCTCCCTCACTCTTTCATGTTTGCCGGGTCACCATTTGGAGAAGACCCGGGCCGGATGTACCGGCGAACATACAACAACAATCTTTCATGTTAGTGTGACTTTGTAAATGGTGCAAGTCGGACCGACACATCGTCGTAAGCTCCTCTCTCCTACGTTCGGGTTATTTGTGTATTGTAATAGTCTACTTTTCGGTACTGTATTCTGTTAATATAAAGGTGCATAAACAGTATCTCTTGCAAGTGCTACATTTGATTGCACAAAATTATATGCCGAAATCGGCAGAAATAAATTATAATAAAGCCTTTATTATAATTATAATAAAGGCTTAATAAAGGTTTAATTAACTGAATTTGCTCCTTAAGTAACTGAGAATAAGTAAAGTGTAATGAACACTCAGTGTTGAATAATAACCCACGGATCCGGCAGGAGTGTTTACTTTGCCAACACACGAAGGTGTCAAGATCCGTGGGATCTGAAGTAGTCTCCCATTCCCTCGGTACAAACACGATTGCCTCCCCGTTCCCTTACGGACTTAGCGCTTCCCTGTGAATGGTGATGGTGAGGATGATGGTGATACTCACGTTATGGAACCACTGCACCTTGTAGACTCTTGGGTTGGCCTGGATGCCGCACTCGAAGTACACATCGTCACCTTCCTTGATGTCGTCCATGTCCAGGTTGAGACCCGCCGCCAGGGAGAGTCGGGGTTTGTCTGTCCGGAAACTCATTAACATTTTGGGTCATAATTCAGTGGCAGACTGTACCGACGGGGTGTGAATAAGACAATGTGCATTTTATTTATGGAGACGTTTCGCCCGCCAGGGACTTCGTCAAATTAAGTCCCTGGTGGACGAAACGTCTTTATTGCTGGAATACCGTAATCCGCCCAGTGAGTCTTATATACAACGTTTCAGATCGAAACAAAGTTTATAATTGATCTGGGTCGTGCTGAACAGCAGCTCCGAGAATCAAAACAAACAGCCACGTGTGGAATACGTCACTATTAGCGGATCATTTCTCACATAATATTGTTTATTTCCGATATTATAATGTGTTTATTTTCGCTGATGACCAGGACGAAAATATCCGTCATGATCGTACTCTCTCATTTATTTATTTACTATGCATTTACTGTTTGTTTAGTCTTGAAGTGGGTGGGAAGTAATGGTTTTTTGAGCAGTTTCCACGCTGGCTGCAGCACAATTTTGATTGGCTGACTTCTACCTTCCGTGAAAGTGTTTGTGTTGCTGTGTACTGTGTGTGTGTGTGGTCAGAGAGAGAGCTCCCCCTTCCCCTACGTCTGGTCTTCATTCAGTCTCTAAACTGGTGCTCTGGAGGATTGCCATTGATTCCCCTGCCCTCTTTCTCCACTCACCTTTTTTTGCTTTCTGATTCTAGACATTGTTGTTAGTATGTGATCTGGTTGGTGAGGGGAGTCATATATGTCTTGGCCCCTGGCGAACTATGTTCACAGAGCTTTATTTGTGTTAAGGAAGATATATCAGTTCATGGTTGTGTATCGTGTGACTCTCACACCTATGGTCCTTAGTTATGCTGTTTTTCTGACATCGTTGTGTGGTATCTAGGCACTGTCGTAGCCAGGATTGGAATATTACTGAACCTAGTCTCAGTAACTGGGATTCCCCTGCTAGTTTTGTGGACACTGTGCATGTCCACTGACACCCAGGTTGTCTCGGAGTCTCTTGTCCTGCGCACTGCGGTGTGTTGCATGCCACTGCTGTGCGATCTGGTTGATCTTATCTTATTTCAACAGTGCTGTGTCTGTGCTGATGTCAAGATATTTATCTTATTCTTCCAATGAGTCACGTCTTCCTACTACTGTTCCTATGTTCATATATAATGTACTGTGTAACGTACCTGTGTACTGTACATCTGTTATGATAGGTATACTACAGTCGTATCTTTTTTATTCATTTAAATATTAAGTACATTCTCCGTGGACAGTAGTCTGGACTCTCTTAATTTAAATGTAAATATTTCTACACTAGACCTTAAGAAAAGTTAAATTACCAAGCTTTAAGTTGTTTAAGTTTCTGTTCTCCTTGTACATGCTCTTAATGCTCTGTGACCAGACTCAGGCTAGTTATAAGGGAGAGAACGCGGGGTAACTTCCTGGTAAACCCGGGTTATGTAATGTGGAATAAAGTTCACAATACAAGTAACAACTCACAACAGACTGAAGATACCTTAGCTTTGTCCCCTTGACACAGGTCATCTTAATTCAAAGAGTCTCTCTATTTGTCCTATCAATTCCTTCTCTCTCTACCAAGGCAGTCAGCTTCAGTTTATTCAATCAGACAACATTTCGCATCATCCTGGCCTATTATCAAGCTCAGGAAGGAGAGAAACATCGCATGTTTTAATTACAATTAGGAGTTTGGTTGTAACTACTCGTCCGTTATTAGCAACGTCACTGATATAACAGAACTTTACTGGCCACTTACAGCGCACGTCGAGCTTAAGCACGTCCTCGATGACCTGCGCCGTCAGCAGGGGATTCTGTGCCCTGCAAGAGATGTACGTGTCGTGATCCGCCAGCGTCGGCGTCAGCTGCAGTGTCGACCGACTCACATTACCCTCCTGGAACACCTGTTTTGAATAATTACTCAGGAAAAGAAATGCTTTTCTGTGGTTCAAACGTACCTAAACGTATAATATTTTATTATTATTATTATTATTATTATTATTATTATTATTATTATTATTATTATTATTATTATTATTATTATTATTATTATTATTATTAAGTTTTAAAACAACAAATTCTCTATTTTTTCAGTTTACTTTCATCATTTGGATTCTATTTTAAATTCTTCACAATCATGTAAGAACAAATATTTTATTTTGGTTATTCATTGTAATGATTGGTGGAGGCTCGATCCTCCGTCCGATGATGTTAAGAGAGGGTAGCGTTTCTTGTCACCTGTGTTGTAGCGTCGGTCATGAGCAAGCCATCCTTCCACCAAGTGATCTTGGCTGTGGGTCGACTGCCACTGGACTCACACACTAGCTTGTACCTCTCACCCTCAGCTAGACTGTCAGGCGGCACCCCGATCTTCACGCTCACTGGCGGGACTGTCAGCACACCAGACACACAAGCGTCAGCGGGAACTGCACAGACTGAATTTGCTTAGTTGAGATGTGTGTGTGTGTGTGTGAGTGTGTGTGTGTGTGTGTGTGTGTGTGAGTGTGTGTGTACACCAAGGGGTGTGAATGTGTCAATGCTGGACGAGAGGTTGTGTATGAGTGTATATACACGAGAAGTAATTTGTCATTCAGTGTTTGTACGCCGAGGTATACACACACACACACATATATATATATATATATATATATATATATATGTGTGTGTGTATGCACCTGGAGAAGAGAGGAGTGTAGAGGAGAGAGAGAGATTTTGGGAGATGTTAAGCGAATGTATAGGAACTTTTGAACCAAATGAGAGAGTAATTGTGGTAGGGGACCTAAATGCTAAAGTGGGAGAAACATGCAGAGAGGGTGTAGTAGGTAAGTTTGGGGTGCCAGGTGTAAATGATAATGGGAGCCCTTTGATTGAACTTTGTATAGAAAGGGGTTTAGTTATAGGTAATACATATTTTAAGAAAAAGAGGATAAATAAGTATACAAGATATGATGTAGGGCGTAATGACAGTAGTTTGTTGGACTATGTATTGGTAGATAAAAGACTGTTGAGTAGACTTCAGGATGTACATGTTTATAGAGGGGCTACAGATATATCAGATCACTTTTTAGTTATAGCTACAGTGGGAGTAAAAGGTAGATGGGATACAAGGAAAATAGAATCAGTAAGTAAAAGAGAGGTGAAGGTTTATAAACTAAAAGAGGAGGCAGTTAGGGTAAGATATAAACAACTATTGGAGGATAGATGGGCTAGTGAGAGTGTAGGCAATGGGGTCGAAAATGTATGGGGTAGATTTAAAAATGTAGTGTTAGAGTGTTCAGCAGAAGTTTGTGGTTACAGGCGAGTGGGTGCGGAGGGAAGAGGAGCGATTGGTGGAATGATGATGTAAAGAGAGTAGTAAGGAGAAAAAGTTAGCATATGAGAGGTTTTTACAAAGTAGAAGTGATGCAAGGAGGGAAGAGTATATGGAGAGAAAAAGAGAGGTTAAAAGAGTGGTGAAGCAATGTAAAAGAGAGCAGATGAGAGAGTGGGTGAGATGTTATCAGCAAATTTTGTTGAAAATAAGAAAAAGTTTTGGAATGAGATTAATAAGTTGAGGAAGCCTAGAGAACAAATGGATTTGACAGTTAAAAATAGGAGAGGAGAGTTATTAAATGGAGAGTTAGAGGTATCGGGAAGATGGAGAGAATATTTTGAGGATTTGTTAAATGTTGATGAAGACAGGGAAGCTGTGATTTCGTGTGTAGGGCAAGGAGGAATAACATCTTGTAGGAGTGTGGAAGAGCCAGTTGTGGGTGTAGGGGAAGTTCGTGAGGCAGTGGGTAGAATGAAAGGGGGTAAGGCAGCTGGGATTGATGGGATAAAGATAGAAATGTTAAAAGCAGGTGGGGATATAATTTTGGAGTGGTTGGTGCTATTATTTAATAAATGTATGGAAGAGGGTAAGGTACCTAGGGATTGGCAGAGAGCGTGTATTGTTCCTTTGTATAAAGGCAAAGGGGACAAAAGAGAGTGCAAAAATTATAGGGGAATAAGTCTGTTGAGTGTACCTGGTAAAGTGTATGGTAGAGTTATTATTGAAAGAATTAAGAGTAAAACAGAAAGCAGGATAGCAGATGAACAAGGGGGCTTTAGGAAAGGTAGGGGTGTGTAGACCAAGTGTTTACAGTGAAACATATAGGTGAACAGTATTTGGATAAGGGTAAAGATGTTTTTGTGGCATTTATGGATTTGGAAAAGGCGTATGATAGGGTAGATAGGGGGCAATGTGGCAGATGTTGCAGGTGTATGGAATAGGAGGAAGGTTACTGAAAGCAGTGAAGAGTTTTTATGAGGATAGTGAGGCTCAGGTTAGAGTGTGTAGGAGGGAAGGGGACTATTTCCCAGTAAAAGTGGGCCTTAGACAAGGATGTGTGATGTCACCGTGGTTGTTCAATATATTTATAGATGGGGTTGTAAGAGAAGTGAATGCGAGGGTCTTGGCAAGAGGTGTTGGGCTAAAAGATAAAGAAGCAAATACAAAGTGGGAGTTGTCACAGTTGCTTTTTGCTGATGACACTGTGCTTTTGGGAGATTCTGAAGAGAAGCTGCAGAGGTTGGTGGATGAATTTGGTAGGGTGTGTAAAAGAAGAAAATTGAAAGTGAATATAGGAAAGAGTAAGGTGATGAGGATAACAAAAAGAATAGGTGACGAAAGATTGGATATCAGATTGGAGGGAGAGAGTATGGAGGAGGTGAATGTATTCAGATATTTGGGAGTGACATGTCGGCGGATGGGTCTATGAAGGATGAGGTGAATCATAGAATTGATGAGGGAAAAGGGTGAGTGGAGCACTTCGAGTCTGTGGAGACAAAGAACCTTGTCCATGGAAGTAAAGAGGGAATGTATGAGAGTATAGTTATACCAACGCTCTTATATGGGTTGAAGCATGGGTGATGAATGTTGCAACGAGGAGAAGGCTGGAGGCAGTGGAGATGTCATGTCTGAGGTCAATGTGTGGTGTGAATATAATGCAGAGAATTCGGAGTTTGGAAATTAGGAGGAGGTGGGATTACCAAAACGATTGTCCAGAGAGCTGAGGAGGGTTGTTGAGGTGGTTTGGACATGTAGAGAGAATGGAACGAGACAGAGTGACTTCGAGAGTGTATAAATCTGTAGTGGAGGGAAGGCGGGGTAGGGGTCGGCCTAGGAAAGGTTGGAGGAGGGGGTAAAGGAAGTTTTGTGTGCGAGGGCTTGGATTTCCAGCAAGCATGTGTGAGCGTATTTGATAGGAGTGAATGGAGGCATATGGTTTTTAATACTTGACGTGCTGTTGGAGTGTGAGCAAAGTAACATTTATGAAGGATTCAGGAAACCGGCAGGCCGGACTTGAGTTCTGGAGATGGGAAGTACAGTGCCGGCACTCTGAAGGAGGGGTGTAAATGTTGCAGTTTTATAACTGTAGTGTAAAGCACCCTTCTGGCAAGACAGTGATGGAGTGAATGATGATGAAAGTTTTTCTTTTCGGGCCACCCTGCCTTGGTGGAATCGGCCGATGTGTTAATAAAAAAAAAAAAAAAAATATATATATATATATATATATATATATATATTTATATATATATATATATATATATATATATATATATATATATATATATATATATATAGGGAATTAAGAGTAATTCGTGTTCCATGACGACTTACAGTATCTCTGATGTTAGTGTCTAATTGGATTGCGGTATTAATGACTCTCGTGTAGTCAATGGAGCTTAATCCTATCAACTTAACTATGCTAAACAGAACTCGATGCTCTTCTCATCTTCTTTATATATATTATCTACATTGAATGCTGGAGCGTTTTGTATCTAGATATTCTGTATCATATAAGATTACTCCTTCATTATAGATTAGATAGCAATATCTATATATATATATATATTATATATATATGATATGATATATATATTTTACTATATTTAACAGTAAATTGATTGTTTATAGTGTGCTTGAGAAGAGGTTATTGGCCTACACAAAATCAAGACACATGCGCCCTTCAAGGGAACACGGGTGCCTTGATGCCAGTGAAGGACCCTTGATCCGGGGAATCTGGATATAATAATCCTACTGACAGAGGCATCAGTCTTACACGTCATGTCGATGGTGAGGGTGACTGCGGTGGGGGCTGACAGGTTGGAGTTGACAGCCTGACAGGTGAGCACACGGTAGAGGTCATCCCGGGTGAGGGCGGGCAAGGTCAGGGTGTTGAGGGTCACCTCCCCTCGTCTGTCCTCACTCTGGTCGTCCAGCAGGGTCGTCTTCGTCCACCACGTCACCTGGGGTGGGGGTCGACCTGGGCTCCCAGAGTAGATAGTGTTAGGTGCTAGCACATAGTGAGCCCAGAGAATATGAGGAGAGTATACGAGATTACAAGGAGAATAAATATTTCAAGAATACAGTGGAGTATGGGAGTGCACGGAGGATACATAGGAGTACAAGAATAAACTATATAAAAGGAAATTACTTAGTAGTAAAAGAATATATGAGAGTACAGGAAGAATGCATGGAGTTCAGCTGGAGTATATGGAAGAACAATTGCAATATATCAAAGTACAATTGAAATATATCGGAATGCATTCTGAATATATCGAAGTACATTATTATTATAAGGAAAAAAGCGCTAAACCTACTAGGGTCGGAGTACAAGGAGAATACATTGAAGTACAATGATAATAAAAAAGAGTACAAAGAAAAGGCAGAGAAGAGAGTACATTACAGAGATATTGAGGCTATTTACCGAGGACTAACTGGAGTCTAGAGCTACTTGTACTACTATTACTATTACTACTACTACTAAGCCTTGGTCGGATCATGGACCACGCTTGTCTGTGGTAGCTAGTGCTCCCGCGTCAGGATTACAGCAGCTCTGTCAGCCACTGTACCAATGGGCTAAGGAAAACAAGGGAGATGGCTGGAATGGGTAATGAATTGCAGTAAGGTCTGTGGAATATATAGAATGTTTACGGATTATATAGACAGTTTGATGCAGGATAAAGAGTGCACTGAGGGCACAGTGCACAAGGAGAATGCGCGGAGTGGACAACAGAGGCTTCAGGAAGTGTGAGAGTGGGTGGTAGGGGGATAGAAGACGAGGTTACAGTGAGTGGCTGATATAGCAGTGGTGGACGCTTGTGTGGTAGAGCGGGAGTATGTGGGAGGAAGAAGTATGAATGTGGTGTGTGCGTTTGTGTGGGAACGAAGGAGTACGTGGGAGGACAGGATAGTCTCCACCAGCAGGAGAGATTGGCAAGGCTTGACAGAGAGTGTGGGTCGGAGCAGGAACGAGGCTTTGAGCTAGTGGGGTTTGTAGTGTGTTCGTGGATGGTAGGGGAGGGGAGAATTATATTGACATTGAGTGAGGGGGTTTGTTGAATGGGGACTGCTGTGCAAAGGGTTGAAATACCCCCTTTCTGCCGGGTCCTTACCCCTGGCTCTCTCTCCTTTTAGCATGCCCCTCTTCCAAAAGAAATTGCTGGAAAAAAAGACACAACAGAAAGAGACCTTTTTAATTTCGACGTTTCACCTACAAGAGCCTTTATCAAGTACTTCATAAAGCCTCTTGTGAGCGAAACGTATGAAAAATAATTGGTCTTTTGTTATGCTTCTCTTTAACAAAAATCAAATAAAGCTTGTAACACCCTTTTTCAGTTTTCAGTATGTAACATTCATCTTTCTCGTCTAGAAGAAAGACAGAACTCGCAAAGAACCATGACCAACACTTCCAGACTTGCCCAGCCTTACTGTCTTCCCTCCATGTATTTCACTCTTTCCAATTTCCAGTTTATATAGAGCATGCTCAGCTTTATTACCACAGTACTGGTTTCTCTCATCCCATCGTCCCCATGTTGTGGTTCTGGTCTTCCCTTTATCATGAAGGCTCTATCACTCTGTACTCTCGTTTAGCAAGTCTTACATTGTGACTTTGTCTTGGGCCCATCACCATCGCTACAGCAGAGCTCCAATTTGATCTCTTCTTCAGCGAAACGCCTTAGTAAACAACTTGCTCCAATCTGCCTTTGTATTACACACTGATCCATACAGTTACGATCAAGGCAAACCGTTGTCTTGACAAAGTCTTGTTCTAGTCTCTTTCAATACAGACCTGACGATAAGAATATAAATATAGATGTTTCTCAAAACGCTTCTACCTAGCCTTTGAGAGAATTTTCCCCTCCTATCTGTTGTTAGACTTACAACACTGCGTAGCTCCTGACGACGCACAAGAGTGCGAAAGATCTTGAGCTAAAGATTTTCATTCCCCTGTAACTTGTTCTGCATTAAGGTCGCAATGATCGCATAATGGAAGCAAATCTAATTTCATTAACATAGTAATTAAGCCAGCAGTTATTATTAGGAACCCCAGCAATGACGTCTCACATCCCCAGGGGATTAGTGCACCCCCCAGGGGTTGAGTGCACCCCTGGGTAACATCTACTGATTCTACAGGTAGCTCCTCACTCCCCGTCACTTATTTCATGTTCTCTCGCTGATTTATTCATATTATATGCGATAAAAAGACACGAAGGATACACAGGAGTGCAAGGCTATACGGCGGTGATTTTATTTACGAATGAGAGAATATTCTTGCTTATTTAAAGCAAAGTAAATGCTGGAGGGTTTGTGTGTTGTCTGAGAGGTTGAGTCCCTTACCTAGGATCTAGTCTCCATGTTTTCCCTTGGTAGAAGGCGATTAATTGTCTCGCTGCTTCCACCTGCACCACCGCCAACACTACCACCACCATCTCCACCGCCAACACTACCACCACCATCTCCACTGCCAGCACTACCACCACCATATCCGCCGCTAACACCACCCCCAACATTACCAGCACCATCACGACCAACACTAGGACTAAAACCTCAATTTTAAACGCTAGTACCACCACCACTACACCCTTGTACTACCACCTCGATCGCAATCCCCAACATCAGCGCATCACCACCAATACTAGCATCACCACCAACACCACTACAAAAACCACCAAGTACAATGTTAGCACCACCCCCTCCGCCACCAACACAAGCACCAACACAACCTTCACCACCACCAATACCACCTTCACCACCACCAACACTACCACCGCAAATATTAGCACTACCACCACCACCAACAACATCACTTCTATCACCACCACTACCACCAGAGCAAATACCAACACCACTCTCACCATCACCACTATCACCACCACTATCACCACAACTACCACCGCAAACACCCGCACACACAAACAAACACCTTCAGCGCTAACAACAGCTCTAACAACATGAGCAACAAAAGCGTTGTTTAAATTGAAAAATTTAACTTAATTATCCTCGTATGATTGAACATTCAATTGCTGTTCCTGCAGGTGAAAGCAACAATCATATTAAAATCTTAATGTGTTCATTTTGTGTATGGGCGTTAAGATGTGTGTTTGTGTATGGGCGTTACATGTGTGTGTATGGGCGTTAAGATGTGTGTTTGTGTATGTGCATTAGTTTGTAGGTGTGTATTTGTGCGTTGTTTTGTGTGTATGCCAGTGCCAGTGTGTGAATATTTAATGTGTTTGAATATGGGCGTTACATGTGTGTTTGCGTATGGGCGTTACATGTGTGTTTGTGTATGGGCGTTACATGTGTGTTTGTGTATAGGCGTTACATGTGTGTTTGCGTATGGGCGTTACATGTGTGTTTGCGTATGGGCGTTACATGTGTGTTTGTGTATGGGCGTTACATGTGTGCTTATGTATGGGCGTTACATGTGTGTGTATGGGCGTTACATGTGTGTTTGCGTATGGGCGTTACATGTGTGTTTGCGTATGGGCGTTACATGTGTGTTTGCGTATGGGCGTTACATGTGTGTATGGGCGTTACATGTGTGTTTGCGTATGGGTGTTACATGTGTGTTTGTGTATGGGCGTTACATGTTTGTGTATGGGCGTTACATGTGTGTTTGTGTATGGGCGTTACATGTGTGTTTGTGTATGGGCGTTACATGTGTGTTTGTGTATAGGCGTTACATGTTTGTGTATGGGCGTTACATGTGTGTTTGTGTATGGGCGTTACATGTGTGTTTGTGTATGGGCGTTACATGTTTGTGTATGGGCGTTACATGTGTGTTTGCGTATGGGTGTTACATGTGTGTTTGTGTATGGGCGTTACATGTTTGTGTATGGGCGTTACATGTGTGTTTGTGTATGGGCGTTACATGTGTGTTTGTGTATGGGCGTTACATGTGTGTGTATGGGCGTTACATGTATCTTTGTATATGGGCGTTACATGTGTGTTTGTGTATGGGGGTTACATGTGTGTTTGTGTATGGGCGTTACATGTGTGTTTGTGTATGGGCGTTACATGTGTGTTTGTGTATGGGCGTTACATGTGTGTTTGTGTATGGGCGTTACATGTGTGTTTGTGTATGGGTGTTACATGTGTGTTTGTGTATGGGCGTTACATGTGTGTTGTGTATAGGCGTTACATGTGTGTTTGTGTATGGGCGTTACATGTGTGTTTGTGTATGGGCGTTACATGTGTGTTTGTGTATGGGCGTTACATGTGTGTTTGTGTATGGGCGTTACATGTGTGTTTGTGTATGGGCGTTACATGTGTGTTTGTGTATGGGCGTTACATGTGTGTTTGTGTATGGGCAATACACGCTGCTAAATGGACAAGAAGGTGAGTACAGTCAGGTATTGTATGTGTTTCGTGCTTAGCAAACGGAGGAACGAGCCTTCACTCAGCTCATAGTTTTGATTATATTAATGAAAATGGAGCGTTCACTACATGGGGCGAGATAGGGTACACCTTGAGGTTTATGTCTCTCAGTTTGCATGCCCTGACAGTCTACTTTAGTCCCTGCTGTAAGGTATTAAAGTGTTCTTGCCTGGTATAAGGGAAACATGCAGCTTAATGAGCGTCGTGTAGTGGATAGCCTTTAAATCTTATTAATAAACCAGCCACACGATTTCATCGCTTCACATTAATAAAAAAAAGAATTATAGTCTGTATTAAAGCTAAATCCGCATGTCTTACAAAGGAAAAATGATACTGTCTTCGAGGTAATCAGGAAAGCTCTTTACTCGGTAAATATCTGAGATACAATCACCGTCAGAGGCATGAATTCCCTCTCCAATATCCGTGGCGCCCAAGACACCGTCGTGATAGCGGTAAATATTGGAGCGGCAAATGAAGCGAACACCTTCTTGACAAGCCTCATGATAAACTACCGGGAGACAAAGGGAAAAACCAATAAAGGACAAAATGAAATTATTTGGCCGGGGAAAGGGAGGAGGGGGGTACGTTCAGTGGATGCCAAAGCCAGCAGGAGGCGCGGCCCCCCCTCATTCTCCCAGGAGCTGTCGTTGGCACCAGTGGCCACCGATGCGGGAATGTAACCCAGGAACTATCGTTCGTATTTTCTTACGGATTTACCTTCCTCCCTTGGCCCGTCCCTTTCCCTCACTCCCCCTCCCCCCTCCCCCCCGTCCTTCTTTCTAAGTAACACTCACCGTTCTCTCTCGGTAACACTCACCGTTCTCTCTCGG
>WNWK01001333.1:180000-187500 GCA_009830355.1 Cherax destructor
TGAGAAGTGAGTGACTACTGCAGTGACTACTGTGAGAAGTGAGTGACTAATGCAGTGACTACTGTGAGAAGTGAGTGACTACTGCAGTGACTACTGTGAGAAGTGAGTGACTACTGCAGTGACTACTGTGAGAAGTGAGTGACTACTGTGATGGTGACTACTGCAGTGACTACTGTGAGAAGTGAGTGACTACTGTGAGAAGTGAGTGACTACTGCAGTGACTACTGTGAGAAGTGAGTGACTACTGCAGTGACTACTGTGAGAAGTGAGTGACTAATGCAGTGACTACTGTGAGAAGTGAGTGACTACTGCAGTGACTACTGTGAAGTGAGTGACTAATGCAGTGACTACTGTGAGAGTGAGTGACTACTGCAGTGACTACTGTGAGAAGTGAGTGACTAATGCAGTGACTACTGTGAGAAGTGAGTGACTACTGCAGTGACTACTGTGAGAAGTGAGTGACTAATGCAGTGACTACTGTGAGAAGTGAGTGACTAATGCAGTGACTACTGTAGTGACTACTGTAGTGCTCTTTATTATCATGTTCTTGCATCTGAGACAATGTGTAATTTCGTTTTATATTAGTTCTTCCTTCAAGTGGATTATTTCTCATTAGAGTCAAAATGAGGACCAAGTGTCATCATCATGCACCAGCCTGTCACATGTAGTGTCATCACCATGCACCAGCCTGTCACATGTAGTGTCATCACCATGCACCAGCCTGTCACATGTAGTGTCATCATCATGCACCAGCCTGTCACATGTAGTGTCATCATCATGCACCAGCCTGTCACATGTAGTGTCATCACCAAGCACCAGCCTGTCACATGTAGTGTCATCATCATGCACCAGCCTGTCACATGTAGTGTCATCATCATGCACCAGCCTGTCACATGTAGTGTCATCACCATGCACCAGCCTGTCACATGTAGTGTCATCACCAAGCACCAGCCTGTCACATGTAGTGTCATCACCAAGCACCAGCCTGTCACATGTAGTGTCATCACCAAGCACCAGCCTGTCACATGTAGTGTCATCACCATGCACCATCCTGTCACATGTAGTGTCATCACCAAGCACCAGCCTGTCACATGTAGTGTCATCACCATGCACCAGCCTGTCACATGTAGTGTCATCACCATGCACCAGCCTGTCACATGTAGTGTCATCACCATGCACCAGCCTGTCACATGTAGTGTCATCACCAAGCACCAGCCTGTCACATGTAGTGTCATCACCAAGCACCAGCCTGTCACATGTAGTGTCATCACCAAGCACCAGCCTGTCACATGTAGTGTCATCACCATGCACCAGCCTGTCACATGTAGTGTCATCACCAAGCACCAGCCTGTCACATGTAGTGTCATCACCATGCACCAGCCTGTCACATGTAGTGTCATCACCATGCACCAGCCTGTCACATGTAGTGTCATCACCATGCACCAGCCTGTCACATGTAGTGTCATCACCAAGCACCAGCCTGTCACATGTAGTGTCATCACCATGCACCAGCCTGTCACATGTAGTGTCATCACCAAGCACCAGCCTGTCACATGTAGTGTCATCACCAAGCACCAGCCTGTCACATGTAGTGTCATCATCAAGCACCAGCCTGTCACATGCAGTGTCATCACCAAGCACCAGCCTGTCACATGCAGTGTCATCACAAGCACCAGCCTGTCACATGCAGTGTCATCATCAAGCACCAGCCTGTCACATGCAGAACTAACTTCCTGTCAGTGTCATCATTGCTAATTGATGTTTGTGCTTTAATACATAAAGAGGGAGACTTGGAAGTCTTTGGTTTATACAGTATTTAATTACTTGTTAATGAATATCATATGACTCCTACTGTCTACTTCGTCAGTGAGTATTTAAAGTGTTTGACGAGTTAACCACAAAACATCACTCCGCCAGTATTTGATTGTGCTAGTAGCCAGCCACAGAGCAGCTCCATATAGTTTCTTTCAGCTGTGTAATGCAATGCAAAGTAGTATAAATGTAATATATTTTACACACTTTAAAAGGCTGTTGCAGTACCCACTGTTGATTATTGAAATGAACCCTCAGTTCACACAGTGTTCACCGGGTCTGGTGGTTCTTACATGTGATGCAACTGAATAACACTGAATACTCATTATTCTTAATGGTGGTTTAGTATGATGGTTGTGTTCCAAGGGGAGAATAGAGTGGCATGTCGTTACCAGCTGTTTTTCGCATATCATGACTGCTTAATACGATGACGTTAGTTACGTGTGCTAAGGGTTAATTAACATTAAAAGACGTATAGCATAGTTCCTCCGAATCAGTCTGACTCATTTTTTTTAAATATCCGATTCATTATGTTTTTTAAAACTCTCTCTCTCTCTCTCTCTCTCTTCTCTCTCTCTCTCTCTCTCTCTCTCTCTCTCTCTCTCTCTCTTCTCTCTCTCTCTCCTCTCTCTCTCCTCTCTCTCTCTCTCTCTCTCTCTCTCTCTCTCTCTCTCTCTCTCTCTCTCTAACACTCTAATATCCACCTCTCTTACAGCCATTATTACATCATACATCAATGTCTAAAGTCAAATTTTATCGGATTGTCTTCCCCCCTTTTCCCTCTCATATATACCAAAACCCAAAAAAGCAACATCCCCATTAAAAAACTTTTACTTTCAACAACTTACCATTTATTCCACACATTTGCCACACTAGCCACATAGCTTCGCTAATTACCCTATCATGTCTGTTTTACAGAGCCACAATCATCATGTCTGTTTAACAGAGCCACAATTACAACGAGCAGTTCTGCTCCCTTATATACTTCAAATGTAAACACGTGATCCACACATCCCCTCCCCGTCCTAAATGCACCTTGTTTCTCTGCAATCATGCTATCTGTTTTTCCATTACTCTTTCAATAATAATTCTGCCATGAATTTTTCCTTGTATTCTCGAGAGACAAGAGAGTGTAAGAGGGGCTGTTGAGATAGTTTAGTAATCTAGAATGGAGGGAGCAGGACAGATTGATCAAGCGGGTTTATAAATGTAGGGTGGATGCTAAATGCTGTAGGGGACGTCCCCAAAGAGCTTTTTTGATTTCATTTTTTATATATATAAAATGGTAACGGACTTGAAAGTGTAGTTTTCTGCATGTGTTAGCCGAATTAACTGTTTATGTAGTTTCATGGGTTTCTAAAGTGCACCCTCAACATGTGCACCGCTAGTGGCCCGGAGCACATCTAATCAACGCAACAATTAGTATCAGTATTGGCCAACATATCCAGTGTGACCTTTCCCATGCCATCATTTATTCTAGCACAGAGCGTTATAATGTCAGTTACATGTATCTGTGAAGAAATCCTTAACAAAACCTCCACAAGAAGTCTACGGACATGATATCAGAGGAGCGTGGGGGAGGCAATTTGATGGGGCCATGACTTCTAATCCATCTACCAAGAAACTTATTTCATATCTTTAGTCATACTGGTGTAATAAAAAATTATAAAGCTCTTGTGGGGTACAGTATCAAACGCCTCTTGCAGTCTAAAAAATGCAATCCATTCAACCTCTCTCTCTCTCTCCCCCCCCTCTCTCTCTCTCTCTCTCTCTCTCTCTCTCTCTCTCTCTCTCTCTCTCGTCGCAAATCTTTTCCTTTGTCAAAGAATTCCAACAAGTTAATAACACAAAATTTGTTGTATCTTTAAACCCATGCTGGTTGTTACTTATCACACCACTTCTCTCCAAGTGTTCTACCACTCTCACCTTGATACGTTTCTCCATTACCTTGCAAGGTATGCTTGTCAGAGAAACTGGTCTGTAGTTTAACGCCTTCTGTCTGTCTCCTTTCTTAAACACAGGGACCACATTTACTGTCTTCCAGAGCTCTTGTAACTGTCCCGAATCATTTACTTATTGTAGATAACAGCTAGTTGTTGAGATAGTGCTTCTGAACCCTCTCGCAAAATCCAAGGTGACACGTTGTCAGGTCCTATGGCCAGTGATGTATCCAGCTCCATCAAAAGTTTCTTTACCTCTTCCTCTGTTGTGTGGATGGCATCCAGTACCTGTCGGTGCCCCATTTCTTAATATCTGTGGTACATCCCTGGTTTCCATTGAGACTTCTTCTTAATCATTTTATCAACACTTCACATATTTCCTTGTTATTGTTCGTGAGCTCTCCTCCTTCCTTCCTCAGTCGAATTACCTGAACCTTTGCTGTCGTCTTTCTTCTGATGTGGCTGTGAAGTGGGTTCTATTAACTGTTGGCCTTTGCTGTTATGTCATTCTCATATTGCCTCTCAGCTCTCTCTTCACCCTCTGGACAATCTGCTCACCTCTCTGTTCTCGCCTGTCCTTTTCTTGCTGCATTTTTTCTCCTGTCTTACGCTTTTCTTTTTATCCTCCCTGCATCTCTCCGGTGTTTCTGAATTATCTTCTAGGTATGAAGATCTCCTCAAATTCCCTGTATTTTCCAGCTAGGTGTTCCATCATGTAGTCCACTGGCTTACCTTCAAATCCTCCGTGTGTGTATACTCACCTAGTTGTGGTTGTAGGGGTCAAATCACAGCTCCTGGCCCTGCCTCTTCACTGGTCGCTACTAGGTCACTCTTCCTGCTCCATGAGCTTTATCATACCTCTGTGTGTGTGTGTGTGTGTGTGTGTGTTTGTGTGTGTGTGTGTGTGTGTGTGTGTGTGTGTGTAGTTACGTCTTTGTGGTCCAGGCTCTGCCTTTTAACTTGCCGTTACTGGGTTCTCCTAGCCTCGTGAGCCCTGTCATACCCATTCTGAAAGCCATGTATAGATCCGACAACTTTGTCAATGTTATTACAATTTATGATCACTTTGAAGCTAAAGAAATACTTCTGGAGCAAATTATCCGTGTCATTGATAAACAGTGTGCTCACCTAGTTGTGACTGCAGGAGTCGAGTCTCGGCTCCTGGCCCAACTTTTTTGCTGACCGCTACTGAGTTCATTCTCTTCGGGCTGCGTGAACACCATCGCACCTAGTCTTAAAGCTATGCATGCCTTCTGCCTCTACCACTTCGTTCTCTAGGAAGTTCTAGTTTTTCAAAGCCTCTTTTCCACATCAACACACAAGCGCACATAAGTGAACACACGCACACTTGGCTTCTCACACGCACAAGCAGTCCCTCACACGTACAAGCAATCCCTCACACGCACAAGCGGTCCCTCATACGCACAAGCGGTCCCTCACACGCACACATCATGCGTGCGTGATAGCGTAACATTACGCCCGTGTAGTTACAGGTGTACAGCTGTGCTCGTGGTGGTCCGTCTTCTCTAATTAATTTATAACATACATTTAGTAAATTGCCAGTGATTGTCCAGCTCACTTCCTTCTCCTTCAGTTCATTCTAGTTACCTAACCTTCTATTTGAGGTCGTTCCACCAGTCTACTAATCTACTGAGGGTTCGTTCCAGTTGTCTGTCTTTGAGGTTTTGTTTTTATCCTTCTTTCCAGATCGTTCCAGTCATCTACCAATCTATTTTCTTCTATTTTATTATATTTTTTTTCTGTTATGATGCGTCTTTTCCATCTGTTTTATTCTATTCTGAGTCTTTTCCAGCTCTATTTTTTTCCTGTCGTGAGTCTTTTCCAGCTACTTTCTTCTGTTATGAGTCTTTTCCAGCTACTTTCTTCTATTACGGGTCTTTTCCAGCTATTTTCTTTTATTACGGGTCTTTTCCAGCTACTTTCTTCTGTTATGAGTCTTTTCCAGCTACTTTCTTCTATTACGGGTCTTTTCCAGCTATTTTCTGCTCAGATCTCATCCCAATTATTTTCTAATTTATTCGAACCATTTAGTGTATTATCTTCTGTAATGGAGTTCATTCCGGCTCTCTAATAGTGGACCCCCGGCTAACGAACAAAATTCATTCCAGAAGCCTGCTTAAGTGCCATTACCGAACGAATTTACTCCCTTAAGAAACAATGTCAAGTAGGTTAGTCCATTTCAGACCCCCAAAAATACACTTCCACAAGCACTTACAATATTATACTTATATAATTGTACGATTTCCGGGGTGTTAGTTAGCCGGGGGTCCATTGTACTCTTTAAGATGTCATTCCAGCCACCTAATATTATATTTGACGTCAGTTATTTTATTCTCTCCTCCTTGGGAACTAATAATAATAATAATAAAAATAATAATAATTATTATTATTATTTCAACTAGTTCCTGATACAGCCGATACAGTGGAGAAAAATGGAATAAAATACGGACAACATGGAAGAAGAACACAAATGCAGTATAATGCGATCTTTATTGACAACGTTTTGCCCGCACAAAGGACTTTAGTAAGTCACTAACAGATCTAAGAACATAAGAACATAAGAAAGGAGGAACACTGCAACAGGCCTGTTGGCCCATACTAGGCAGGTCCTTCACAATCCGTTCCACTAACAGAATATTTGCTCAACCCAATTTATCCGTGTCATTGATAAACAGTGTGCTCACCTAGTTGTGACTGCAGGAGTCGAGTCTCGGCTCCTGGCCCAACTTTTTTGCTGACCGCTACTGAGTTCATTCTCTTCGGGCTGCGTGAACACCATCGCACCTAGTCTTAAAGCTATGCATGCCTTCTGCCTCTACCACTTCGTTCTCTAGGAAGTTCTAGTTTTTCAAAGCCTCTTTTCCACATCAACACACAAGCGCACATAAGTGAACACACGCACACTTGGCTTCTCACACGCACAAGCAGTCCCTCACACGTACAAGCAATCCCTCACACGCACAAGCGGTCCCTCATACGCACAAGCGGTCCCTCACACGCACACATCATGCGTGCGTGATAGCGTAACATTACGCCCGTGTAGTTACAGGTGTACACCTGTGCTCGTGGTGGTCCGTCTTCTCTAATTAATTTATAACATACATTTAGTAAATTGCCAGTGATTGTCCAGCTCACTTCCTTCTCCTTCAGTTCATTCTAGTTACCTAACCTTCTATTTGAGGTCGTTCCACCAGTCTACTAATCTACTGAGGGTTCGTTCCAGTTGTCTGTCTTTGAGGTTTTGTTTTTATCCTTCTTTCCAGATCGTTCCAGTCATTGTCTACTTGAGAAAAGTACAGCATATGTGAGGAGGAGGAGTGGCTTATGTACTGTAGTAAGTGTGTGACGCGGGATTTACCCATAATAAGTGTGTAACGCAGGATTTACCCACAATAAGTGTGTGACGCAGAATTTACCCACACTAAGTGTGTGACGCAGGATTTACCCACAATAAGTGTGTAATGCGGGATTTATCACCCCCAGAATCAATGGTAACTTTTGTATCACGAAGACGTACACAGTGGAATATTCCGCCAGTCTGATAAGCTCTTCCAGTACGACGGAGAATGTGAGTAAATGATTCAGAAAAACCCGACAAGTTGATAAATGAGACACTTGTGCAATATCTGGGTTTTTTTTTATTCTGGACAGGTCTCGCCAGGAAGTGGCTTTTTCAGTCCAGTGACGGAGAAAGGTAGAAGATGAGGAGACAGGTCCTTAGCTTCGA
>WNWK01001333.1:192500-207500 GCA_009830355.1 Cherax destructor
TGAGCTTAACGAAGGCCAACACGGTTTCAGGGACAAGAGAGAGAGGGGTGGATAGATTGCATTTTCTTGGACTGTAAGAAGGCGTTTGACACAGTTCCACACAAGAGATTAGTGCAAAAGCTGGAGGACCAGGCAGGGATAACAGGGAAGGCACTCCAATGGAATACCTGTCAGGAAGACAGCAGCGATTCATGGTTCGTGGCGAGGTGTCATAGTGGGCGCCTGTGACGAGTGGAGTTTCACAGGGGTCAGTCCTAGGACCGGTGCTGTTTCTGGTACTTGTGAACATGACGGAAGGAATAGCCTCCGAAGTGTCCCTGTTTGCAGATGATGTGAAGTTGATGAGAAGAATTCAATCGGACGAGGACCAGGCAGAACTACAAAGAGATCTGGACAGGCTACAGGACTGGTTCAGAAATTGGCTCCTGGAGTTCAACCCCACCAAGTGCAAAGTCATGAAGATTGGGGAAGGGCAAAGAAGACCGAAGACGGAGTACAGTCTAGGGGGCCAGATATTACAAACCTCACTCAAGGAAAAAGATCTTGGGGTGAATATAACACCAGGCACATCTCCTGAGGCGCACATCAACCAAATAACTGCTGCAGCATATGGGCGCCTAGCAAACCTAAGAACAGCATTTCGACATCTTAATAAGGAATCGTTCGGAACCCTGTACACTGTGTACGTTAGGCCCATACTGGAGTATGCAGCACCAGTTTGGAACCCACACCTAGCCAAGCAAATAAAGAAACTAGAGAAAGTGCAAAGGTTTGCAACAAGACTAGTCCCGGAGCTAAGGGGTATGTCCTACGAGGAGAGGTTAAGGGAAATCGACCTGACGACACTGGAAGACAGGAGAGATAGGGGGGACATGATAACGACATATAAGATACTGAGAGGAATAGACAAGGTGGACAGAGACAGAATGTTCCAGAGATGGGACACAGCAACAAGGGGACACAGTTGGAAGTTGAAGACTCAGATGAATCACAGGGATGTTAGGAAGTGTTTCTTCAGTCACAGAGTGGTCGGGAAGTGGAATAGCTTGGGAAGTGATGTAGTGGAGGCAGGATCCATTCATAGCTTCAAGAAGAGGTATGATAAGGCTCATGGCGAAGGGAGAGTGACCCAGTGGCGGCCAGTGAAGAGGCGGGGCCAGGAGCTGTGACTCGACCCCTGCAACCACAACTAGGTGAGCAACTAGGTGAGTACACACACACAAACAAACAAACACGACCCCTGCAAACACAACTAGAGAAGTACAAACAAACACACAAAGGAGGATCAGGTAAAGCACTCAACTGGACAACAGATGTATCGACCCAGTGTTCACGAAGGCTAAATGAGGCCTCTGTCGTGTGTTTGCCGTCTTCCCTGGCCCAGAGAATTGTGGTAGTCTGGTCCAGAGAATTGTGGTAGTCTGCGAGTGCTGCTTTAGCAAGCTCACATTTCCCTCTCTTCGAATACCTCCACTCTAGCAAACTACTAGCCTATCACCATGCTGTTGTGTGTTATTGTATCTGCTCGTGAACATCAACTGTCTCTCTCTCTCTCTCTCTCTCTCTCTCTCTCTCTCTCTCTCTCTCTCTCTCTCTCTCTCTCTCTCTCTCTCTCTCATCATATTCTCCTGCATGATAGGAAGCCGTTATACTGTCATCGTTCTCTGTTATAACACCTCCATGAGTAGACTTTTCTTCGCTGTCGTCATCCTATGATACATTGCATTAGTTCCAGAGCTGAGAGCTTCAACCCCTGTTCTCACCCGGTCATGCAGTAATCATACTGGTCCCAAACACTTTGGATCGGCTACTCATCCAAGAAAAATATCAGGTGGATGTTTGTGTTTTGTATGTATGGCTGTGTATGTATGGTGTATGTGTGTGTGAATTTGAATCGTGGTTGTTTATAAGTGCGTGTGTATATGCGAGTGTGTGATGTATAGCTATGACTGACAGGTAACAGCGCAGCTGTTTGATAAACACCTAATGTATCACAGCTGTATAAATATCCATACACTAGTGTCAGCAGTTGGGATTTCCCGAATTTAATTCTACGGAAATAGAAACCCAATTTTTTCCCCCCTGAGAGAATATTTTCAGCTCCATTTTTTCTTCCTTTAGAGTCAACCCTCAAAGGCAGTTCGTAAATTTTTTGTATTAGTTTAAAAATTGCGAGTAACATTGGCCAGGAGTTTTAATTACTTCCTCGGGCAGAATTTTAGGTTGATGAGAGAGAGACACGAGTGAACGAGGCGGAGGATCTCACTTGTTGATGAGATGTGACAGGCAACATGACGTGAGGGGCCTCCTTCAGTGAGGGACACTAGATCCTTCAGTGAGGGACACTAGATCCTTCAGTGACGGTCACTAGATCCTTCAGTGACGGACACTACATCCTTCAGTGACGGACACTAAATCCTTCAGTGACGGACACTAGATCCTTCAGTGACGGACACTAGATCCTTCAGTGACGGACACTAGATCCTTCAGTGAGGGACACTAGATCCTTCAGTGACGGACACTAGATCCTTCAGTGAGGGACACTAGATCCTTCAGTGACGGACACTAGATCCTTCAGTGACGGACACTAGATCCTTCAGTGACGGACACTAGATCCTTCAGTGACGGAAACTAGATCCTTCAGTGACGGACACTAGATCCTTCAGTGACGGACACTAGATCCTTCAGTGACGGACACTAGATCCTTCAGTGACGGACACTAGATCCTTCAGTGACGGACACTAGATCCTTCAGTGACGGACACTAGATCCTTCAGTGACGGACACTATATCCTTCAGTGACGGACACTAGATCCTTCAGTGACGGACACTAGATCCTTCAGTGACGGACACAAGATCCTTCAGTGAAGGACACAAGATCCTTCAGTGAAGGACACAAGATCCTTCAGTGAGGGACACAAGATCCTTCAGTGAGGGACACAAGGTCCTTCAGTGAGGGACACAAGATCCTTCAGTGAGGGACACAAGATCCTTCAGTGAAGGGAAATCAAATTTTCCACTAATAAAATTTCTTTATTTACAAAATAATAAGTCACAATATGATGGGCGAAACCTTGCACACCAGCACACTATCGGAACGCTGTTCTCAGGTCTGCCAGCCGCCCGTATGCTGCAGCAGTTATCTGGTTGATGTGCACCTCAGGAGATGTGCTCGGTATTATACTCACCCCAAGATCTTTTTTCTTGAGTGAGGTTTGCAGTCTTTGGCCACCTAGACTATACTCTGTCTGCGGTCTTCTTTGCCCTTCCCCGATCTTCATGACTTTGCATTTGGCAGGGTTAAATTCAAGGAGCCAGTTACTGGACAAGGCTTGTAGCCTGTCCAGGTCATAAATAACAAAAAAAAAGGCACAATACCGTGACTGGAACAATACACACACAACCCGCACAAAGTCACACTGTGACTTTGGTCCAAGTAAATGGTCCAAGTCGGACCGAAACGTCGTCGTAAGCTCCTCTCTTTTTTATATGTGCGGGTTGTGTGTGTACTGTCCAGGTCTCTTTGTAGTCTTGCCTGATCCTCATCCGATTTAATTCTCCTGTGTGTTTGAGGGTGTGTGTACTCACCTAATTGTGGTTGCAGGGGTAGAGAGTTAGCTCTTGGCCCCGCCTCTTCACTGACCGCTACTAGGTCCTCTCTCTCCCTGCTCCATGAGTTATCACTTCCTGACAACTCTATGACTGAAGAAATACTTCCTAACATCCCTTTGACTCGTCTGAGTCTTCAACTTCCAATTGTGACCCCTTGTTTCTGTGTCCCCTCTCTGGAACATCCTGTCTCTGTCCATATGTTAGTTACCATTTTGTCCTAGGCACATGTCGATTTGACACTAGGCCTGTTGTATGTATGTATGTGTGTGTGTGTGTGTAAGGAAACACTTCGAAATGTTTCCGCCCCGTCGGGAATAGAACCCGGGCCCTCCGTCCGTGTGTGTGTGCATGTCGGCTTAATGCCCCTCTTGCAGACTCCTTGTAACTCAGTGCTGTCATAGTAAGTCTTCCTGGCCAGGTTGGCCAATTCACCACCTGTAACCAAGTTAGGACAACAGAGTTATCACTTCACCTTATACTCGAATCACTGCCTCAGTTTCCCCAGGGTTGGTAACGATCGGTGGGCTAACTGGGCTTAAATTATATTGATTACTCAAAGAGTCATTGAAGCTGCACGACTTCCGTTCAACACCTGTCAAAAATATGTTAATCCTAAAAAGAAGTGTTGAAGTAAAGTCTTTGTGTATATGTACTAAGAGACATACACCTCTCGTTGTAAATACTCTGGTAACGAAGTCCAGCAATCATTATTTACAATACAAGGCCCCTTCAAGAGTGAGTGGGCATATAAAGCCACTTTAAATGGGTTGGATTTGATCTATGTTTTTTCAGAGAACGCAATCGTGGGGATAAAACCGAGGAAGGGGAGGGAAATGAATACGTGAGGCTAATATACGTTGTATCGCACAGATAATGAATAGCATACACACCTCATACCTTAAAATCTACGACTCTAGACACTTCAGTAAGGAACGAACGTAACAACAAGACATATACTTCAGAGTAGATGTCTCTTGCCTTATTAATATAAACATTAAGAGTTGCAGTTTTTTTTATATATATATATATATATATATATATATATATATATATATATATATATATATATATATATATATATATATATATATATATTACTTTAACGTCATAAACACTGGCCTGGGGTACTTCGGGAGGCGTCCGTGGTAGATAGATCTGCCCAGTCAGACAATAACGCAGGTAGCCAAATTATGGGAACGAGATTGTAATGACAAGATTGCAAACAAACCACCGTACGGTTGGGGATTAAACCCAGCGGCCTACACACTGGTCTGGAGTTTTATGACTCACTCGCCGCGAGTTCAGTCCCCACCCGTACCCTGGTTTGCTTATGGGAACGAGTACTATAAGAGGGAAAGCTGGGTGGCTACTTTAATACCTAAATTAGAGATTAAAGTAAATTATCAGTATATATTCACTAAGAAACACACATCTCTCGGTGTGGAACATAACCAGTGAAAAATAATGAAATTCCAAGCGTAGGTGTGAGGATCTGAGGGCGTGGGTGTACATGAGAGAGCGTGGGCGTCGATGAGCGGGCGTGGGTGTACATGAGAAAGCGTGGGCGTGGATGAGCGGGCGTGGGTGTACATGAGAGAGCGTGGGCGTGGATGAGCGTGCGTGGGTGTACATGAGAGAGCATGGGCGTGGATGAGCGGGCGTGGGTGTAGATACAAGAGCGTGAGTGTGGATGGTAGAGCGTGGGAGTGGATGAGAGAGCATGGGCGTATCATTACCTTGAGCTAGCGACCATTAAGAGGCTGTGCTGGTGAGTTATGGATAGTCTTAGTGTCAAGACTCCAGCATCTCTCCTCGGGGCCTCAAACCACACTTGCAATATTTCTGCCAACAAGCCTTTGCTCTAGGGAGAATATTTTAAAATGCCAGACCGAGGGTATTATTCTCCTTCGCTGGCTAGTGTTACCTGCCTGTGTATTAGATGTTGTTCGCTGGCCAGTGTTACCTCTATGAGCATTTTGTTTTGTTCGCTGGCCAGTGTTACACGCCTGAGTATTTTGTTTTGTTCGCTGGCCAGTGTTACCCGCCTGAGTATTTTGTTTTGTTCGCTGGCCAGTGTTAGCTCCGTAAATATTATTTCCATGGTAGAGCCATAAGGTACATTCCTGTTAGCACACCCACACGGGTGTAGTAACTCAGCGTAGGTGGTGGAGGCTTGATCCTCCGTCCTCCAATCGAGGTCCGGCTCTGGCCAGCCAGGTTGTTAGTGATCACACTGCGACAAGAGTATGCTTGAATAATATAGGTGATGGATGCTGTGACATCCATCAGAGCACAAACACCCCGAGTAACACCGTCTTGACATAACACATTTAAGTGTATGCATGTGTGATAAATAGATGGAGAGAGAGAGAATTACATATTTGGTCACATGAGCAGAGCTGTGCTTGTGGTGCCCCGTCTTCAGTGTTCAATATATCATGTGTTTTTTTCCTTTGATCAAATTTTCAGCTCTTGTAGGACATTACTTCCTCTTGGATCCCATTCCAGCCATCTACCACTCTATTCCTGCTCATTGGTGCGGTCAATTGCTTGTTTTTGTCTAATAAATCACGATGAACTGCCGTGAACATGAAGGGAACCCGAGAAGGGAGTTGAGTTATGAAGACAGGGTGAGCAGTGATGATGTTACTGCATGACCACCACTGATTGTTGCAGGAGGTGATGCTGATGCTGGGGAGGTGATGCTGATGCTGGTGGAGATGATGTTTCTCGGAAGGTGATGGTGCTGGTGGAGATGATGGTGCTGGTGGAGATGATGGTGCTGGTGCAGGTGATGGTGCTGGTGGAGATGATGGTGCTGGTGGAGATGATGGTGCTGGTGCAGGTGATGGTGCTGGTGGAGATGACAATGCTGGTGGTGGCGGTAATGTTATCGGAGATGATGGTGATGGTGATGACGAAGATAGTGATGATGCTTGAGACTGTAATATCTGGGAACGTTGACTTATGTATATTTCACATCTTCTCTCGTATGTTTTTTACAAGTGTTGTCTGGTATTCCTGTGGATCATTATGCACTTCCCGTCCGTGTTCTCTTGCTCCACTTCCCTCACTTGTAAAGACCCTATCTTCCACTTTTATGTTTATGTTGCCGTGTATTTTTAATGTTGCGACCATATTCCCTCTTGTTTTCGTTCTTCCATCGTTAAGAGGTCTACCTCTTTCAGAGTTTCTTTGAATATGATCAAGTTTCTCTTTGTATATTTGTTTGTTATCATGTTTCACCTTGGTACTTCATATTCATAAAGTGATTTTACACACAAAACTAGTATGTTTTAGTCGCTGCAAGATCTGAAAAGTCATCCTAGCATCCTTGAAGCCCAGCCTTTGCAATTTGAAGCAACAGTCGTTTGTGACCGTACGAACAGTACGGAATTTTCTTCATCTTTTTTTTTTCTGTTGAAGAGACTGGTCTGGACTTCGTAGAATCGTCAGCCGGATGAGTGAAGGTGGCTGGGCTCGATACCACTGCACGCAAAAAAAGGAATAGTACAGAGAGCGGCATAAGTTTCTAATGTAGTTAAATATTAGTACTGAAGATCTGAAGGGAATCAGAAGAGGCCTTCACAAGTTATCACATGGACACTAACTGGCATCCACACAGCACAAAATCACGCCAAATATTTATCTAATGTTTAGTGAATATTAATCTTAGAAAAACACAACAGCATTAAAGTTTGAAGCCCACCAGAGGTGGTATTCTCCAGGTTTCGGACGAAAGACGAAATCCAACAGTTACCAGTTTATTAACCATATTAGTAAATCGGCCAATTAACCTTACACACAATTTGAGCTGCAACATCAAATGAACCATCCTTTTATTGTGATACAACAACTATTAAAGATTTGGTTCGTTTAGAAGAGGCAGACTTATTTCACGGACAAAATAACATACAGAAAAATTGAAAATGTTAACTTATCATCTACACACTCGAATAATAATGTAAATATAAACTTTCTTCTAGGTAGGCTACACCAATGTTGAGTATTTGAAGCCTATCACAAGAGGCTTCCTAAAGTTACCACACAGAAACCATCATCAGGAATGTATTTATAAAACTGATTAAAGGATACATCCCAATAGTTTAATGATCCTTTTCTATCAGTTATAGTACACCATCACTGAAAATTTGAAGCCGATCAGATTAATCTTTCCTGAGTTATAAACAAAGACAACAACAGGGAGTCCAATTTAAATATTAGTGTGACCAGAAAAAACTGATTTACGAAAGATATTTAGCGAGTCAAGTTACATAATGTACCGTAATACGAGGATGACTGAAGCAAGAATGAAGGAAAAAAATAACATGATTTCTTTATCTTTTGTTCACCATTGACCTGTATCAGGAGTTTTTCTTCCAGTTGATCGTCTCGCTGATGATTGCTTGGTCAACCAGGCAGTTACTGTTGGCAACCCGCCGGCCCACATACCCATCACAACCTAGTTTATCTGACACACTGCGGAGGTGGTGATCCAGTGTCCTCTTGAAAACTTCCGCACTTCTGCCAGCAATATTTCTGACATCTGCTGCTAGCAGGTTGAAGAGTCGAGGTCCACATATATTGACACGGTATTCTCTTCTTGTGCACGTGCCTCCTCTTTTTTTTTCACTGGGTCTATCTTACACTTCCTCCCATATCTCTCACTCCAGTACGTTGTTATGGTAGTGGAAATCGTATTGTAGAACTAGGACCAGGCTCTCTGATATCGTCCATGTATATTTTGCATATCTCTATCTGGCTTTCTCTCCAAAGAGCACATTTACATTTTTTATGGAGGCGTTCCAGTAATTTAAATGCTTTATTGACTATGCTAGCAGTAAACCCTGACTGTGTGTTCCAGCTCTGCTCTCTCCTGCCTCTCTTGAACGAAGTTGTCGATACCGAGTAGTACTCTACATTAACAACGACAGTTTTTCTCTTGTTTTGAAAGCTCTCATTATCCTCCCCAGTCATTTTTCATAACTCTCGCAGCGTTTGCTTTGTTGTATTCTTTACAAGATACTTCAGCTGATATTATTTTACCCAAGTTCTTTCCGATCTATGGGGTGACCTTCCTGAGATTTGAATGCAGATTCCACTATTGAGTTCCTCGTTCCTTCGATATTTGAGCAATTAAATTTTTTCTCCATTTATCACCATGTTATTTTCTACCGTTCACTGGGAAACGTGTGCTTATCCGCTGGAAAGTTTTCAGTGTCCTCTATCGAGACTTCAGTACTAATTCTTGTATCGTTCACAAAAGATGCAACAATGCTGTGGTTTGCACTGTTAACTTTGTCTGCTGTGTTGAGAAACAGGAGACGTATCTGGTTTGTGTCTTAGGATATTCAACTTTTTACTTTGTTAAGACTCTATTTTCTTTCGTTTCCTGCTATTTTCTCTGTTCTATTCGTTATAAAACTGAAAATTTATTTCCTACTTTTCCTGTTATTTCTACTGACGTTATTTTGTGCGCTATTACTTCATGATTAACGTGTGTCAGACGCCTCAGCGAAGTCAATGTGGACATCGTCTGCATTTCGGAATTTTTCCAAAACCTTCCCAATTTTGTCATAATGATTCAGTGGTTGTTAGAAGCATGATCTTCCTGCTCTAAACTCACGTTGGCTTACATTCTGCAGGTCATGCTTTACCATAAAATTTGTGAGTTGGCATCTCAGTACTCTCTCAAAGACTGTCATGTATGATGTTAGAGTCACTAGAATGTAGTGTTTTGCCTGGATTCTACTTCCTCCACTGCACAGAGGAGCTATGTCTACATTACTTAAGACCTCTGGGATTTCAAGTAGATCTAAGCTCTTTCTCCAAGGCATACCGAGTGGTAGTGGTACTTTGCATTTCTTTATTAATTGAGAGTTGCACGAGTCTGGTCCCGGCGCTAATGGTGTATATTATCTACTTCCCTCTCGCATTCTATGGGATTTTGTGTCAGATGCTTATGTCGGGTGAGAAGAGGTAACGAAGAAACTCTGGACTCTCCAGTCTTCTGGACTTTAGTGGATTGCTGAACATTGATTCTTATCGGTGTTTCAAGACTTCGCTCATTTCTTTTTTGTCTATGCCTGTTTGGTTTTTTTTTTTTTTATTATTTCTTAAACGGCTTTCTGTTCCTTATGCTCTTCTTCCGACTGGTAAGACAATTTTTATTTCTGTTCTACATATTCTAACTGAAAAATATATTTCAGCGACTGTAAGTAATATTAAATAAATATATATCAAAATTTAGTTAAAAAATATTACGTCAGGTTAAGTTAGGTTAGGTGACGTTTCTAAGTTACGTTTGGTCCAAAAATAAAAAGTTCTAAATTCCTTTTTCTTCTTCTTTACTTTCTCTTTCCTTCCTTTTTAATTCTTGATCTCCTTTTAGGCTCCCTGGGCGGTACATGTTTTAAACAAACCCTGTAAGCTCCTGTATTTGTCTTGTCCACGCGGCGGTGTGGATTTACATCGTACAGGACTGTTTCCCAGGGAATGTCTGATAGGTCCTCATTTGTCTGGTCCCAATCAATTCTCTGAACGTTGAAGTTCAACTTGCTGAGCATTCCTTCTCGTTGGATATTTCTTGGGATCTCTGGTCATGTTTCTGTGCTTCTCTGCACGTCACTGAGATTATGGATTGAGTCTACTAATATTGAATCTGTTATGGCCTTCATGAGGGGCAATTCTCATTGTGAAAATTAGGTCTAGTATGTTTTCGCTCTTGGTAGGATCCGTTATCTGTTGGTTCAAAGTAATTTTCTACAGTGCCCCAGTAGCTTTCTGCTAGGCTACTGTGCTTCCAGATACTACGTCTGATACAATACTTTTGTCAACCCATGTTCATGTCCAAATTTTGTGTTGCTCAGTATTGCTCATAGAATAAGTTCCCACCGAAATTGTTCCAGTTTGCAATATGCTTGCATATCAGACGACAGAATGACTTTACTAATATTGTGCTCTGCGGAGGTTCTGGAGTGCTCTTCCGTTTCCTGTCTGCCTTACTCTGAGTGTTCGTTCAGGCCAAACAGAAGCACTGGCCATCCAGCGCCCAGCACCTGCCTGCTGCACATAATAGTAACGCTCAATAGAGCTGCCATTAACGGGGCTTCCTGAATGATCCTCCCCGTGCGTTGGTCCTGGATAATTGCCTTTGGCTCTACTTTATCATTTTCCTCATCCACTCTGTCAGTTGCTTGCCTCGCTCTATCCTCCCCTTACTTCACCCACTCATCATACTTCACCCACTCATCATACTTCACCCACTCATCATACTTCACCCACTCATCATACTTCACCCACTCATCATACTTCACCCACTCATCATACTTCACCCACTCACCATACTTCATCCACTCATCATACTTCACCCACTCATCATACTTCCCTAATGTCTTTCCTATTTTTTTTTTCAGTGGAAAAATTACATTTATTGATTTCGCGAGGGAAGGGTGACAAGGGGCGAACTTCGACTGCTGATATATATTGTAGGGAGGAAGTATGGAGGAAGTTAATGTATTTAGATGTCTGAAAGTCGATGGCTCGGCAGGTGGGACTGTGAAGGTAAACGAGAAATGAGACAGACGAGAGAGCTGGATGAAGTGCTTGTGGAAATTAAACGGTTTGTCAGTGTTAGTAACAGAGGAGTGTACCAGAGAATAGTATTAATACTTTTATATGAGCGGGAGGCATGGCGTTTGAATGTTGCAGCGAGGAGGAGGAGGAAGAGGAAGAGGAAGAGGAAGAGGAAGAGGAAGAGGAAGAGGAGGAGGCTATAGACTGTAGAGATGTCATTGTTGAGAGTAATTTGTCGTGATTATTAGGTTGAGAATAAGTAGTGAAGAAACTGGAAGACGGAAAGGCGGCGTTAGTGGTGGTGATGGTGGTGGTGGTGCTGATGCAGGTGGGGGTGGTGGCGGTGCTGATGCAGGTGGTGGTGGTGGCGGTGGTGATGGTAATGGTGGTGGTGGTAGTGGTGGTGGCGGTGGTGATGGTGGTGGTGCTGGTGGCGGTGGTGATGGTGGTGGTGGTGGTGATGGTGGTGGTGCTGGTGGTGGTGATGGTGGTGGCATTGGTAGTGGTGGCGGTGGTGCTGGTGGTTGTGCTGGTGATTGTGGTGGTGCTTGTGGTGGCGGTGGCGGAGGCGGTGGTGGTGGTGGCGGTGTTACAGACTTAAGTGAATCATAAATTTTCACTTCAAAATTATAAGTGACCACATCCTCAGTATAAGTGACAACACCCTTAGTATAAGTGACCACATCCTCAGTATAAGTGACCACATCCTCAGTATAAGTGACCACATCATCAGTATAAGTGACCACATCCTCAATGTAAGTGACAACATCCTTAGTATAACTGACCACATCCTCAGTGTAAGTGACCACATCCTCAGTATAAGTGACCACATCCTCAGTATAAGTGACCACATCCTCAGTGTAAGTGACCACATCCACAGTATAAGTGACCACATCCTCAGTATAAATGACAACATCCTTAGTATAACTGACCACATCCTTAGTGTAAGTGACCACATTCTCAGTGTTAGTGACCACATTCTCAGTGTTAGTGACCACATCCTCAGTATAAGTGACCACATCCTCAGTATAAGTGAAAACATCCTTAGTATAACTGACCACATCCTTAGTGTAAGTGACCACATTCTCAGTGTTAGTGACCACATCCTCAGTGTAAGTGACCACATCCACAGTATAAGTGACCATATCCTCAGTATAAATGACAACATCCTTAGTATAACTGACCACATCCTTAGTGTAAGTGACCACATTCTCAGTGTTAGTGACCACATCCTCAGTGTAAGTGACCACAACCTCAGTATAAGTGACCACATCCTTAGTATAAGTGACCACATCCTTAGTATAAGTGACCACATCCTTAGTATAAGTGACCACATCCTTAGTATAAGTGACCACATCCTTAGTATAAGTGACCACACCCTTAGTGTTCCATGGAGTCAGGACAACTAACAAAACTGTGACTTCAGAGTAAAGTGTCCTGCATGTTCATAGTTTATTGATGAATTTGACTGAAACTTCAAATAAGGAGCGGCGTGAAGATTTAATGTTTATTTTTTTTCCTCATTGGTTTAGCAGTCTGGAAAATAAAAGAAAATTTAAGAGTTTAAACGTGAGACTTACTCGCCCGATGCGATACGCTGAGTCACTTATAAGAAGCGACCTGGCTGTGAGAGGGTGGATGAGAGAGTGGATGAGAGGGTGGATGAGAGAGTGGATAAGAGGGTGGATGAGGGAAAAGCAATGGTTCAACCATCATTGTAAGGAGACAGCCAGGAACAGAAGAGCATTCACAAAGACAGCCAGGGAGAGAACATTGAAAAGACAGTAAGGAATTCAACACCAAAGAGCAGGGAGGCTGGCAGAACATCTACAGATTAATATTTCCCCGTGAGAAGAAGATAACAAAAACGTAGTGGATAAAGTAAGCAAGGGAAAGAGAACATATAAACCACCTCCCAGCAGCATCAGATGCAAGATGAAGAGAATTGGATGAAAACACAAGAGATCAGATGGAAATAACATTGACTGGAAATAACGAGGAAGTTTACGATATGGTGAACAGCAGGCGCCACAATGTGTTTGGAAATGTATAAGGAACAGTAACAGAGGCAGAAAGAAGACAAAAAAAACAAGAGGAACTATCAAGTTTAATAGAATCTGAAACATCAGAGGCATGAGTCCAGATGTACTCCCGTTAACCCTTGTGGGACCTACTACTTAGGTCTTATGTGTATCCATATGCTCTTGCCCTACCATCCACAGGATGGATATCGTGTGCACAATTAATTAGCCTCTTCGACGGCAAAATCTGAAATCTCGAGGCCTGAGAACTCGATGGAATATCACCAAGAATACTAAAAGAAGACAAAAATGTTCAGCAGCCTACTCACTCAGATCTCTGATAAATCATTAATGACGGATGCGCCCGTCGACTGGAAGGTAAGAAATGTGATAGCAATACAAAAATATAGACAAATATGAAGCCCCGAGCGTAAGGCGCAAGTTCATAAAAAATAACATAAAATACTTTATTCCCACTGCAAAAAAAATAAAAAATCGTATATTCATACATGAAACACATTTACAACTTTCAAGCTATGTAAATTTTTTCGGACAAATTTGAATACATCAGTAGGGTGCAACGAAAACACAAACTCAGTAGACGTGATATTTATGCTATGAAATTGGAAATAATTTCAGATCCATGCATTGGTAACTGCTCATTAAAAAAAAATACTCCCCAATATACGTGGCATCAAAAACTGGAATATTCAACTTTAGTCTGGTGTGTGAATGTCATAAGGTATACACATAAATTTCCAAAAAGTCCCCCCTAAAAATATTTCAAAATGGCTACTAAAATTAATATGAATAACGAATCTAAATTCATCAGTTTTTTTTTATGAATACAAGAGAAAAAGATAAACTATAATTCACAGGAATAAAATTGTAAGATGATGAAGGAAAAAATGAAGATAAAAATTTCTTAGCACCATCGACAGAGAGAACAATACGCCACGTTTTAAAGATTCAAGAAAACTGTCTTAATTGTCCCAGAAAAATATTGAGGTGGTAGTCTGCTGGGATGATATTGAAAACGAGATGGTACAACCAGCCTCATCACACAAGTTAGACAATGATGATGTACCATCAACATAACTCTGCCACTGTAACTACAAACACTGATGCTGGAACACCACCAAAACCCACTAACTCAACACTGCCCCCTAAACTCTGCCTGTAACTACAAACACTGATGCTGGAACACCATCAACAAAACCCTCCCACTGCCACCTGTAACTAAACAAACACTGAACCTGATGCTGGAACACCATCAACATAACTCTGCCACTGTAACTACAAACACTGATGCTGGAACACCATCAACATAACTCTGCCACTGTAACTACAAACACTGATGCTGGAACACCACCAACATAACTCTGCCACTAACTACAAACGCGAAGTCACAAAAGAGAATCGCAAACGCAGTTCAACATTCCTAGAGAGCAAGCTACACGTACACAAACGCCAAAATTCACGTACACAAACACCCAATTCACGTACACAAACGCCACAGTCATGCACAGACAACACAAATCAACCGACTATTCAATCAACTCACAAACCCATCAAGGAATAAAAAAAAAAAAAAGACCTCTTTGCCGACTCGAGGTAAGAAAAAAATCTACCGACCTTCCGGACAGCCTTCCAGACCGACCTGCCGACCGACCAACCTGCCTACCACCGCAGATCTAAAAGAAACTTGAAACACGTCTGTGACGGGACCCCAAAAAAAATATTTAAAAATTCCTGGCATACAAACACAACTTTTTTTCGCAGCTTTCACTTGT
>WNWK01001333.1:212500-217500 GCA_009830355.1 Cherax destructor
TGCACTAGCCAGGGTCGAACCCATGATGCTTTGGCCCGCCTCATGGTGAGCGAAACACATGACGCCTTAGACCACTGAACCACAATCCTTAAGCAGTGTAGTTATTGATCAATACCACTCGTTCGTGGTTACAGTAATATACTGCATGTTGGGCTAGTACACCAATCAGGGAGTAGAATGAAATTAGCTCAGAGGCGTCCACACCACCGTATGTCCTTGGGTAGCGAGTACAACATTCAGTGCTACTGGATGCGCTACTCAAGGATTGTGTGGTTCAGTGGTCTAAGGCGTCATGTGTTTTCGCTAACCATGAGGCGGGCCAAAGCATCATGGGTTCGACCCCTGGCTAGTGCAGTTTAATTATTGATATATATATATATATATATATATATATATATATATATATATATATATATATATATATATAGGCAGGAAGGGGATGAGGGGTCACCTTTACTCGGTGGGAGATGGTCGCTATGTCAATATATATATATATATATATATATATAATATATATATATATATATATATATATATATATATATATATATATATATATATAGAAGAAGCATTCACCATCATTCACTCAATAGCTGTTTTGCCAGACGTGCTTAGACATCAAGTCACACATGACTCTCCATTATTTATCATCCCCGGATGTATCAACGTTCATTTGTAATGTGTCAATGTTGAACACAAGTTCATAAAGCTCCTGTTCAATACAATGGATCATTTATACAAGGTGTTACACACACACACACACGTATATCTATTCAGTATTCAACACAACAGTTCATTAATGCAAGCTTTTATACACACATCTGTTCAACGTTCAGCGCAACAGACCACAAATACAAGCTGTTACTCACAGACGTTCATTGTTCAAAACGACAGATAGCTGATACGTGCTGTTACACACAGCTGTTCAGTGTTCAACACAATTCAGCACAGCGGATACTCTAGAATAAGTGCTTTAACACATATGTTAATTGTTCAGCAGAACAGATGATCAAAGCAACAGACCCACTTACGCGAGCGCGCTCCAGTAAGATTATACAATAACCCATCACCACTGACAATCCTCCAGTCAGCACCACTGACAATCCTCCAGTCAGCACCACTGACAATCCTCCAGTCATCACCACTGACAATCCTCCAGTCATCACCACTGACAATCCTCCAGTCAGCACCACTGACAATCCTCCAGTCAGCACCACTGACAATCCTCCAGTCAGCACCACTGACAATCCTCCAGTCAGCACCACTGACAATCCTCCAGTCATCACCACTGACAATCCTCCAGTCATCACCACTGACAATCCTCCAGTCAGCACCACTGACAATCCTCCAGTCAGCACCACTGACAATCCTCCAGTCAGCACCACTGACAATCCTCCAGTCAGCACCACTGACAATCCTCCAGTCAGCACCACTGACAATCCTCCAGTCAGCACCACTGATAATCCTCCAGTCAGCACCACTGACAATCCTCCAGTCAGCACCACTGATAATCCTCCAGTCAGCACCACTGACAATCCTCCAGTCAGCACCACTGACAATCCTCCAGTCAGCACCACTGACAATCCTCCAGTCAGCACCACTCACAATCCTCCAGTCAACACCACTGACAATCCTCCAGTCAGCACCACTGATAATCCTCCAGTCAGCACCACTGACAATCCTCCAGTCAGCACCACTGACAATCCTCCAGTCAGCACCACTGACAATCCTCCAGTCAACACCACTGACAATCCTCCAGTCAGCACCACTGATAATCCTCCAGTCAGCACCACTGACAATCATCCAGTCAGCACCACTGGCAATCCTCCAGTCAGCACCACTGATAATCCTCCAGTCAGCACCACTGACAATCCTTCAGTCAGCACCACTGGCAATCCTCCAGTCAGCACCCCTGATAATCCTCCAGTCAGCACCACTGACAATCCTCCAGTCAGCACCACTGACAATCCTCCAGTCAACACCACTAACAATCCTCCAGTCATCACCACTGATAATCCACCAGTCAGCACCACTGATAATCCTCCAGTCATCACCACTGATAATCCTCCAGTCAGCACCACTGACAATCCTCCAGTCAGCACCACTGACAATCCTCCAGTCAGCACCACTGACAATCCTCCAAGTCAGCACCACTGATAATCCACCAGTCAGCACCACTGGCAATCCTCCAGTCAGCACCCCTGACAATCCTCCAGTCAGCACCACTGACAATCCTCCAGTCAACACCACTAACAATCCTCCAGTCATCACCACTGATAATCCACCAGTCAGCACCACTGATAATCCTCCAGTCATCACCACTGATAATCCTCCAGTCAGCACCACTGACAATCCTCCAGTCAGCACCACTGACAATCCTCCAGTCAGCACCACTGACAATCCTCCAGTCAGCACCACTGATAATCCACCAGTCAGCACCACTGATAATCCTCCAGTCAGCACCCCTGACAATCCTCCAGTCAGCACCACTGACAATCCTCCAGTCAGCACCACTGACAATCCTTCACCCATCACCACTGACAATCCTTCACCCATCACCACTGACAATCCTCCAGTCAGCACCACTGATAATCCTCCAGTCAGCACCACTGACAATCCTCCAGTCAGCACCACTGACAATCCTTCACCCATCACCACTGACAATCCTTCACCCATCACCACTGACAATCCTCCAGTCATCACCACTGACAATCCTCCAGTCAGCGCCCCTGACAATCCTCCAGTCAGCACCACTGATAATCCTCCAGTCAGCACCACTGACAATAATCCAGTCAGCACCACTGGCAATCCTCCAGTCAGCACCCCTGATAATCCTCCAGTCAGCACCACTGACAATCCTACAGTCAACACCACTGACAATCCTCCAGTCAGCACCACTGATAATCCTCCAGTCAGCACCACTGACAATCCTCCAGTCAGCACCACTGGCAATCCTCCAGTCAGCACCACTGATAATCCTCCAGTCAGCACCACTGACAATCCTCCAGTCAGCACCACTGACAATCCTCCAGTCAGCACCACTGACAATCCTCCAGTCAGCACCACTGACAATCCTCCAGTCATCACCACTGACAATCCTCCAGTCATCACCACTGACAATCCTCCAGTCATCACCACTGACAATCCTCCAGTCAGCACCACTGGCAATCCTCCAGTCAGCACCACTGATAATCCTCCAGTCAGCACCACTGACAATCCTTCACCCATCACCACTGACAATCCTTCACCCATCACCACTGACAATCCTTCACCCATCACCACTGACAATCCTTCACCCATCACCACTGACAATCCTTCACCCATCACCACTGACAATCCTTCACCCATCACCACTGACAATCCTTCACCATCACCACTGACAATCCTTCACCCATCACCACTGACAATCCTTCACCCATCACCACTGACAATCCTTCACCCATCACCACTGACAATCCTTCACCCATCACCACTGACAATCCTTCACCCATCACCACTGACAATCCTTCACCCATCACCACTGACAATCCTTCACCCATCACCACTGACAATCCTTCACCCATCACCACTGACAATCCTTCACCCATCACCACTGACAATCCTTCACCCATCACCACTGACAATCCTTCACCCATCACCACTGACAATCCTTCACCATCACCACTGACAATCCTTCACCCATCACCACTGACAATCCTTCACCCATCACCACTGACAATCCTTCACCCATCACCACTGACAATCCTTCACCCATCACCACTGACAATCCTTCACCCATCACCACTGACAATCCTTCACCCATCACCACTGACAATCCTTCACCCATCACCACTGACAATCCTTCACCCATCACCACTGACAATCCTTCACCCATCACCACTGACAATCCTTCACCCATCACCACTGACAATCCTTCACCCATCACCACTGACAATCCTTCACCCATCACCACTGACAATCCTTCACCCATCACCACTGACAATCCTTCACCCATCACCACTGACAATCCTTCACCCATCACCACTGACAATCCTTCACCCATCACCACTGACAATCCTTCACCCATCACCACTGACAATCCTTCACCCATCACCACTGACAATCCTTCACCCATCACCACTGACAATCCTTCACCCATCACCACTGACAATCCTTCACCCATCACCACTGACAATCCTTCACCCATCACCACTGACAATCCTTCACCCATCACCACTGACAATCCTTCACCCATCACCACTGACAATCCTTCACCCATCACCACTGACAATCCTTCACCCATCACCACTGACAATCCTTCACCCATCACCACTGACAATCCTTCACCCATCACCACTGACAATCCTTCACCCATCACCACTCTAACAATGAAGTGAAACAGTAATCCCGATCTGGTTATCTTGGTGATATGTGAGGCTTTACCAACCCAACACTAACAGTCAGTTTTATCACTATACACAGCTGAGGTGTCAATGTGATAGTAGTGTTCAATCACAGTCTCCACCACCATGGCACCAACACCATGGCACCAACACCATGGCACCAACACCATGGCACCAACACCATGGCACCAACACGTAACTTTTCTGGGAAACGAGATGTGCGTGTGTGTTCATTTGTGGTTGAAGGGGTCGAGCTTCAGCTCCTGGTACTGCCTATTAACCTCTCGCTCTCTGGGTTTTACTCCTTCTTAGCCTCGTGGGCCTTGTCATACCTATTCTTAAAACTATGTATTGAGCCTGCTACTTCGTCCAGGTCGTTCCTGGCCACTCTGAGACTGTAGAAATACTTCCTGAAAACTGTGACTTTTTGTGTCTTTATCTTCCAACTGTGCCCTCGTGTACCCGTTCCCCGCCTCTCGAATACTCTACCACTTATACACAATAACAAGGCCTCCGAGTATTCTGTATGTCGTTATCATGTCTCCCCTGGTTTTTCTGTTCCCTAATGTCGCCAGGTTGAGTTCCTCTAGCCTCTTCTCGTAGTTTACTTCCCTTAGC
>WNWK01001333.1:222500-262500 GCA_009830355.1 Cherax destructor
AGTGGGATGGAATGTGAAGGACCTGCCTAGTATGGGCCAACAGGCCTGCTGCAGTGTTCCTCCTTTCTTATGTTCTTATGTTCTAGTAGACATGAGGACCCGCCAGCCCGAGCGTGGGCGAAACGTCGTCATGCGGGTTTTTTATGTATTTTTCCCGTTAAGGTATTGCGTCTTTTTTATTCTTTACATTTCCCTTTTTTTCTATTCTTTCTCCCAACTCTCACTACAGACCCGAGTCTTCCTCTGTTGACTCCGTTACCTGGTTGAACTGACTCGGCAATAGAGTTGGCGATGATTGGAACAATCTGCCAAGAAGGGCCACTGAAGGTGACACACTAGGGAGTCATGCAGATAGGTTAGACAAATATGCAAGTGGGAGAGGTTGGATTTGAGTAGGACCAGTCTAGCATGTGCTATTATTAAAAAAAACATAAAAGAGGGAAAACAAAAGAAATATGCAAACCTTACTGTTGTTACACAAGATTACATCGACCTTGTTGGAATATGTGGCATGCTTAACCTCTCTCTCTCTCTCTCTCTCTCTCTCTATCTGTGCCTTTTGGAAGTGACGTCTACAGGCAGAAAGGGGAGTATTTCTTTGGATCATCACTCAGCACTGTCGTGGCTAGGTTAGGTAAGGGTCGTCGGGAAAGAGGACAAGTGTTTCCTGACCCGGGTGTTAGTCAAATGATGGACCCACCGTTGAAGCTTTTGGTCATCTGACCGAGGCCTTCCGCTGGCTTACCGGTCCACCCCCTTTAAAAAACTGTAGTCATAGTTATAAAAAAAAATCTGAAGCGCCTGGAGAAAGAACGCTTCTAGGACATCACTTCTACTCATCATGACAAGACACATGTGCAAAAGTTAGGTATCTTTATTCCGAAACGTTTCGCCTACGCATTAGGCTTCTTCAGTCAAGTACAGTGGAGGCAGCAGAAGCTGGATATGTAGATGATGTCTTGGTTATAGTACCAAGACGCTTCCACCTCGTTCATTTAAAAATAATAGAGTTTAAAGAGTCGAGTCTTCCATAGAATTCACCTTAGTGAAGAGAAGGATCATTTCTTGCCTCACTGTGATGTGTTACGCTTCAAAGATGGTGGTTTCCTGAACCTCAAGGTCAAATATGGTGGCTTCCTGAACCTCAAGGTCAAAGATGGTGGCTTCCTGAAGCTCAAGGTCAAAGATGGTGGCTTCCTGAAGCTCAAGGTCAAAGATGGTGGCTTCCTGAAGCTCAAGGTCAAAGATGGTGGCTTCCTGAAGCTCAAGGTCAAAGATAGTGGCTTCCTGAAGCTCAAGATCAAAGATGGTGGCTTCCTGAAGCTCAAGGTCAAAGATGGTGGCTTCCTGAAGCTCAAGGTCAAAGATGGTGGCTTCCTGAAGCTCAAGGTCAAAGATGGTGGCTTCCTGAAGCTCAAGGTCAAATATGGTGGCTTCCTGAAGCTCAAGGTCAACAGAAAACCAACTAACAAGGAAGACTTACTGTATTATCACTAACAGCATGACCTTAAAAGCAAAAGCTGCGTAATCATGGGTGACCTTCTCCGTGTGTTCATGATCTGCAGTGACAAATTTATACAAGAAAAAAAAAACGCTGAAGATCAAAGTTATAAAATACCGACACGATGGAAAAATAAACTCAAATGCAGTATAATGCTATCCTTTACTGACAACGTTTCGCTCACACAGTGGGCTTTATCAAGTACATGAGTACATGAGTATATACAGGATGGAGAGTCAGGAAAGAATGTTGGGAGGGATGGATTTGAGACGAACCTACCCAGTTATATCTGTTTGTGATTTGATAAATCTCACTGTGTCGGCGAAATGTAGTCAACAAAGGATCGCATTCTACTGTATTAGTGTCTATTGTTCCAAACCAACAACAAAATGAAGATGGTTTCTCCGCCTTGAAGTTCTCACTCCTCGTCACGCACTCGGGTAAACACAAAACGATGGCCCTCCCCTCTTCACAATTAATCCCCCATGGATAAAGCAACTCTCCACACAAAACCCATTAAAGAAATTTCCAAAACTTTGAATCCCCTTCCCCCCCTTCCCCCAAAAAAAAAATGTACAGAGGGAGTTCACGGTAGGGATGTATTGGATGTGAAAATTTAGATATCCGCGGATTCGGATGTGTATACCGATGTCTTACTTATTTTGCGGATGCGGATGTAAGAAATTGTGCGGATGTTCCGCGGATTTCGGATGCGGATGCATCTGCGGATATCTGTTCACAGTAAAATGCGGATGCGGATGTAAGAAATTGTGCGGATGTTCCGTGGATGCGGATGCGGATATCCGATACATCACTAGTTCACGGCATTCCATGTGAGGTACGTAAAAAGCTTTATATCGGTGAGACGATCCGAAATTTGCAGACTCGCTTTCAGGAATGCAAATATACACGCTGAACTGACGGCTTCGTCACCTGCGTGGCCTATAGTCGCACCTCACGAGAGGTAGAAAAATTAACTCATATATCACGAAAACGACAAGGTAAAAACGACGATACCTTGGAAAAATAGACATAAATGCAGTATAATGCGACCTTTTATTGATCGCATTATATTGCATTTATGGCTATTTTTCCAAGGTATCGTCGTTTTGCCTTGTCGTTTTATCACGGTGTCGTTATTGTATACCATTATCACCACGACGATACCTTGAGGCGTATACTAACCACCTCACGGAAACCATTGCACAAGCAGTTTTAGCAACACCAGTATTAACAACACATTAAAATGCAAAACATGATGTGTGTAATTCAATAACAAAACGTTCGGCTCACTATCGAAAGAATCCTTACTCCACTCCCAGATGTTACGAGACCTGTGGATCCGTCTCTCTACGCCAGCTGCCCCAGCAGGTGGCTGGGTGTTTGCCGACTGTTGCGGCTGGCATCCTACTTAGAATCAAATAGAGCCGACCTTAAAAAAAGGTGGGCCACTGTGGTCTGGGACCACCACCACCGGCGAGCCTTAACTCTTAAAAGGCCAGCTCTAGGTCTTCCTGGTCTGGTGAGTGGTCCTCAGGTATATAATAATCACTGGATTAATGCTCCTAAAGGAGGGTAATCTTGGCTGAGTTAAAGCTTAATCATATTGATCAGCCACCTAATGATGACAAATCGCGCGAGGGTTCAGTACTCCGGAGGGTGATGTTGGGAGTGCCTTGTTGGGAGGGCCTTGTTGGGAGGGCCTTGTTGCGAGGTCCTTGTTGTGAGGGTCTTGTTGGGAGGGTCTTGTTGGGAGGACCTTGTTGAGAGGGCCTTGTTGGGAGGGCCTTGTTGAGAGGGCCTTGTTGGGAGGGCCTTGTTGAGAGGGCCTTGTTGGGAGGGCCTTGTTGAGAGGGCCTTGTTGGGAGGGCCTTGTTGAGAGGGCCTTGTTGGGAGGACCTTGTTGAGAGGGCCTTGTTGGGAGGACCTTGTTGAGAGGGCCTTGTTGGGAGGGCCTTGTTGAGAGGGCCTTGTTGGGAGGGCCTTGTTGGGAGGGTCTTGTTGGGATGGCCTTGTTGGGAGGGCATTGTTGGGAGGTCTTGTTGGGAGGGCCTTGTTGGGAGGGTCTTGTTGGGATGGCCTTGTTGGGAGGGTCTTGTTGGGATGGCCTTGTTGGGAGGGCATTGTTGGGAGGGTCTTGTTGGGAGGTCCTTGTTGGGAGGGTCTTGCTGGGAGGGCCTTGTTGGGAGGGCCTTGTTGAGAGGGCCTTGTTGGGAGGGCCTTGTTGGGAGGGTCTTGTTGGGAGGGCCTTGTTGGGAGGGCATTGTTGGGAGGGTCTTGTTGGGAGGGCCTTGTTGGGAGGGCCTTGTTGGGAGGGTCTTGTTGGGAGGGCCTTGTTGGGAGGGTCTTGCTGGGAGGGTCTTGTTGGGAGGGCCTTGTTGAGAGGGCCTTGTTGGGAGGGCCTTGTTGGGAGGGCCTTGTTGGGAGGGCCTTGTTGGGAGGGCCTTGTTGGGAGTGCCTTGTTGGGAGGGCCATGTAAAGGGAGCTTTTCTCTCTCTGTATCTCTCTCTTGACCGATGTTGGAAATGTTATACGCTGCTGATAAGCTGCTGAGACTGCTAAACAGCAGCTGGAATCATCTGACAACTGCTAGGATCACTAGACAGCTGCTAGGATCAATATATAGCTCCTAGGATTAATAGACAGCTTCTAGGATCACTAGACATCTCCTAGGATTGATATATATCTGCTAGGATCACTAGACAGCTGCTATAATCACTACAAAACAGCTTGGATCGCTAGACAGCTGTTCAGATCACTAGACAGGTGGTAGAACCAGCTTCTGGGAGCTCTAGACAGGTGATAGGTTGAATGGATAGCAGGAAGGATCAACAGACCGTTCCTGGCATCACTACGTCTCTCTCTCTCTCTCTCTCTCTCTCTCTCTCTCTCTCTCTCTCTCTCTCTCTCTCTCTCTCTCTCTCTCTCTCTCTCTCTCTCTCTCTCTCTCTCTCTCTCTCTCTCTCTCATTATATATTTCATATATTTATCAGCATATCATAGCCAGACACACACAAAACTTTGCCAAGCTGACGGAACCTGATTAATTTTTTAAGTCTCAGATTTACGAAACTTTGATTTTCTTTTAGAAACTTGACGCTGGAGATGATGAGATGGGAAACTTGGACTGGGAAACTTGGACTGGGAAACTTGGACTGGGAAACTTGGACTGGGAAACTTGGACTGGGTAACTTGGACTGGGAAACTTGGACTGGGAAACTTGGACTGGGAAACTTGGACTGGGTAACTTGGACTGGGAAACTTGGACTGGGAAACTTGGACTGGGAAACTTGGACTGGGAAACTTGGACTGGGAAACTTGGACTGGGAAACTTGGACTGGGTAACTTGGACTGGGAAACTTGGACTGGGAAACTTGGACTGGGAAACTTGGACTGGGTAACTTGGACTGGGAAACTTGGACTGGGTAACTTGGACTGGGAAACTTGGACTGGGAAACTTGGACTGGGAAACTTGGACTGGGAAACTTGGACTGGGTAACTTGGACTGGGAAACTTGGACTGGGAAACTTGGACTGGGAAACTTGGACTGGGTAACTTGGACTGGGAAACTTGGACTGGGTAACTTGGACTGGGAAACTTGGACTGGGAAACTTGGACTGGGAAACTTGGACTGGGTAACTTGGACTGGGAAACTTGGACTGGGAAACTTGGACTGGGAAACTTGGACTGGGAAACTTGGACTGGGAAACTTGGACTGGGAAACTTGACTGGAAGGCATGAAGGTAATTATCATAATAAATTATTATTTCCAGCTACGATACATTCATGTGGTGAAAAAAATAATAATTTCCCTTTAAAAGTTAATTACTTAACCTGTGCGAACACAAACTGGATTTTTTTTTTTAGTTTTTATCTGGAAGAAAATTAATGTGTTGTTGTTGTTGTCGCTGTTTTTGTTTTTGTTATTTTTGTTGTTGCTGTTTGTGGTGGTGGTAATTATGGTGGTAATGGTGTTGATAACGGTGATAATGGTGGTGATGTTGGTGGTGATGATAACGATGTTGGTGGTGACGGTGGAAGTATTTTTATTGTTAGTGTTTTTGTTATTGCTGCTGATGTTTTGTTCTGTCGTCTTCTTCTTCTTCTTCTTCTTCTTCTTCTTCTTCTTCTTCTTCTGCTTCTTCTTCCTCTTCCTCTTCTTCCTCTTCTTCTTCTTCTTCTTCTTCTTCTTCTTCTTCTTCTTCTTCTTCTTCTTCTTCTTCTTCTTCTTCTTCTTCTTCTTCTTCTTCTTCTTCTTCTTCTTCCTCTTCTTCTTCTTCTTCATCCTCTTCTTCTACTTCCTCTTCTTCTTCTTCTTCCTCTTCTTCTTCTTCTTCCTTCTTCTTCTTCTTCCTCTTCTTCTTCTTCTTCCTCTTCTTCTTCTTCCTCTTCTTCCTCTTCTTCTTCTCGAGGAAGTAATTAAATCTTGACTCACGAAATCGTAATGACGCTTTTGCAAACAAACCATACCACGGGTGTGGGATAGAACACGCGGTCAGAGAGTCATAAAACTCCAGACCGACGCGCTAGCCACGCGCGTCGGTCTGGAGTTTTATGACTCTCTGACCGCGGGTTCTAATCCCGCCCGTGGTATGGTTTAATCTTACTGGGTGTCTCAGGTCTGCCTCACTGGTGATCTCTGTTGCTAACCTTACATTTGGTAAACTTTGGTTCCTGGTTACAGTGACTCAGTCTACATAACTCACACGAGTAGCGTCACTGAGGTGAGAGAACCTTAAGTACGTTTAAAAACAGGTTGGACAAGTTCACGCGTGGGTGTGAGTTAGACCTGCCTAGCATGGACCAGTTACCTTGCTGCAGCGTTTCTCTTTTCTTAACTTTCTTAAGGTCTCGTGTTCTCCGGAGAAGAAATATTACACGACGTTTCGGTCGATTGTGGACCATTTATCAAGCCTCAGATGGTGAGGGTCCATGTCGGACCGAAACATAGTTTATTCGTGAAGTGTTCCAGTTTCGGTCTTACGAACTTTGTGTTTCATTCCACATATTGATGGATACTTCAACGAGCTTTAAGGAGTGTATGACGTAAATATTTTAATGGAACCCCACAAGAGATCTAGGAAATACGCAAGGAATCAAGAACCAACACAAGAGAGATCCAGCAGCAACACAAAAGAGATCCAGGAGCAACACAAAAGGATTAAAAACTACGCTCCTGGCGTAAATACTTTAAAGGAACAATATAAGAATCAAAGAACTACGCAAGGAATCAAAGAGCAACACAAGGGAGATCCAGTAGCAACACAAGGGAGATCCAGCAGCAACACAAAAGAGATCCAGGAGCAACACAAAAGGATTAAAAACTACGCTCCTGGCGTAAATACTTGAAAGGAACAATATAAGAGATCAAGGAACTACGCAAAGAATCAAGGAGCAACACAAGGGAGATCCAGTAGCAACACAAGGGAGATTATAAAACTATGCTTCTTCCTCTCATTTTCATAGTCTCTCCGTGGAAGCGAATAGGAATAACATGAAAGAAAGATTCCACTGATCCTGCAGACAGTGAGTGCCAATAGACAGCGAGTGCCAATAGACAGCGAGTGCCAACAGACAGCGAGTGCCGACAGACAGCGAGTGCCGACAGACAGCGAGTGCCGACAGACAGCGAGTGCCAACAGAGAGCGAGTGCCGACAGACAGTGAATGGTAACAGACAGCGAATATCAATAGAGAGCGAGTGCCAATAGACAGAGAGCGCCAATAGACAGGGAGTGCCAATAGACAGCGAGTACCAATAAACAGCGAGTGCCAATAGACCATTCAGGAAATGTTCCACTTAAAGAGATGAGCCACACACACACACACACACTGACCCCTCTAACAGTGCCAGTAGTCAGGGTGCCAGACGCTGGTTAATGGAGACTCGTGCCCAGCTAATGGCTACCCTTCTTTCGTGTACCCGGAGGGAACTCATTCTTACGAAACGTACACATTCGGTCTTTCGTTTCTACTGAAGGCGTAGTCTGGGTGTTGCTGCTACGTATACTTAAATATGTACCCAACAGCGCTTACGACAAACAAACAAAACCTTCAATAGCTTCCTTACACACTTCACTAAGAAGATAACGACCATACTGAGCTAGTTAGTGTAGACCCAATGAGAGAAATGAAAGTCATATAATGGACCCTGATACGAAATTATCAACCATTGGGGCGAAAAATAATCAAGCGCAAAAAAAAAAAAAATGAAAAAATTCAATATTACTCTCTCCAAAATTGTTTCATCAGCACAGCAAAATAGGTACTTGGTTAATCAGTAGAGTAAGGCAATTAACCAGTCTTAATGAGTCTGGGTGTATGTGGAAAAGAGAAACAAAACTGGTAAAGACTGCAGCCAATCATACGTACTAGCAACAAGAGTTAATCACACGAGGAAATTAAATTCTCCACGTCGCTTCTTTTAATAACTACGGAGGTGTTGATCAAAGTGTTCCTTGTGACTGCCAACTCTGTGAGTGACGCAGGTGACACCTGTCAACGGTGACACTTGTGACACCTGCCAGCGATGATTACAGGTGGCACCTGCCAACAGTGACACAAGTAACACCTACCAACAGTGACACAAGCAACACCTAACAACAGTGAAACAAGCAACACCTAACAGTGACACGAGTAACACCTACCAACAGTGACGCAAGTAACACCTACCAACAGTGACACAAGTAACACCTACCAACAGTGACACAAGCAACACCTAACAACAGTGAAACAAGCAACACCTAACAGTGACACGAGTAACACCTACCAACAGTGACGCAAGTAACACCTACCAACAGTGACGTAAGTAACACCTACAAACAGTGACACAAGTAACACCTGCCAACAGTGACGCAGGCAACACCTACCAACAGTGAAACAAGCAACGCCTAATAACAGTGAAACAAGCAACACCTACCAACAGTGACGCAGGCAACAACACCTTGCCAACAGTGACACAAGTAACACCTGCCAACAGTGACACAAGTAACACCTGCCAACAGTGACACAAGTACACCTGCCAACAGTGACACAAGTAACACCCGCCAACAGTGAGCTGCAGGATCCCTCAACACTATCGTAAGCAGACACAGGACCCACACACTGTTGGCCTTCAATACTCAAGCGTCAAATCCAGATCATTGTCAAGTCCCACTCCAGAGAGACACACAAAGCCGCTTACACAGTGAACTGAACCTGCCTCACAGCGGAACACAAAACCCGCAATACCGCGCCTTCCAACCCATACCGAAACACAAAAACCCGTAATACCGTGACCTCAGGACACACTGAAGAATAAAATCTCATAATACCGTGCCTTTAAGACATCACAATTCAACAAATGGGCAATTGAAAACTGGGCAGTGCTTGTGGTCCCTCAATAAACGTTGAAAAGACGTCAAGGAACTTTAAAAAGACGTCAAATAACGTTAAAAAGACGTCAAGAAACGTTCAAAATGACGTCAATAAACGTTCAAAAGATATCAAGACACGTTTTAAAAGATGTCGAGGAACGTTAAAAAAATATGAAAGACAACACTGTGCACTACGCAGCTGAAGACAACACTGTGCACCACGCAGCTGAAGACAACACTGTGCACCACGCAGCTGAAGACAACACTGTGCACCACGCAGCTGAAGACAACACTGTGCACCACGAAGCTGAAGACAACACTGTGCACTACGCAGCTGAAGACAACACTGTGCACCACGCAGCTGAAGACAGCACTGTGCACCACGCAGCTGAAGACAACACTATGCACCACGCAGCTGAAGACAACACTGTGCACCACGCAGCTGAAGACAACACTATGCACCACGCAGCTGAAGACAACACTATGCACCACGCAGCTGAAGACAACACTGTGCACCACGCAGCTGAAGACAGCACTGTGCACCACGTAGCTGAAGACAACACTATGCACCACGCAGCTGAAGACAGCACTGTGCACCACGCAGCTGAAGACAGCACTGTGCACCACGCAGCTGAAGACAACACTGTGCACCACGCAGCTGAAGACAACACTGTGCACCACGCAGCTGAAGACAGCACTATGCACCACGCAGCTGAAGACAACACTGTGCACCACGCAGCTGAAGACAACACTGTGCACCACGCAGCTGAAGACATCACTGTGCACCACGCAGCTGAAGACAACACTGTGCACCACGCAGCTGAAGACAACACTGTGCACCACGCAGCTGAAGACAGCACTGTGCACCACGCAGCTGAAGACAACACTGTGCACCACGCAGCTGAAGACAACACTGTGCACCACGCAGCTGAAGACAACACTGCACCACGCAGCTGAAGACAACAATGTGCACCACGCAGCTGAAGACAACACTGTGCACCACGCAGCTGAAGACAACAATGTGCACCACGCAGCTGAAGACAACACTGTGCACCACGCAGCTGAAGACAACACTGTGCACCACGCAGCTGAAGACAACACTGTGCACCACGCAGCTGAAGACAACACTGTGCACCACCAGCTGAAGACAACACTGTGCACCACGCAGCTGAAGACAGCACTGTGCACCACGCAGCTGAAGACAACACTGTGCACCACGCAGCTGAAGACAACACTGTGCACCACGCAGCTGAAGACAACACTGTGCATACGCAGCTGAAGACAACACTATGCACCACGCAGCTGAAGACAGCACTGTGCACTACGCAGCTGAAGACAACACTGTGCACCACGAAGCTGAAGACAACACTGTGCACCACGCAGCTGAAGACAACACTATGCACCACGCAGCTGAAGACAGCACTGTGCACCACGCAGCTGAAGACAACACTGTGCACCACGCAGCTGAAGACAACACTGTGCACCACCAGCTGAAGACAACACTTGCACCACGCAGCTGAAGACAACACTGTGCACCACGCAGCTGAAGACAGCACTGTGCACCACGCAGCTGAAGACAACACTATGCACCACGCAGCTGAAGACAACACTGTGCACCACGCAGCTGAAGACAACACTGTGCACCACGCAGCTGAAGACAACACTGTGCACCACGCAGCTGAAGACAACACTGTGCACCACGCAGCTGAAGACACTCTGTGCACCACGCAGCTGAAGACAACACTTTCACAGCAGCTGAAGACAACACTATGCACCACGCAGCTGAAGACAACACTGTGCACCACGCGCTGAAGACAACAATGTCACCACGCAGCTGAAGACAACATGTGCACCACGCAGCTGAAGACAACATGTGCACCACGCAGCTGAAGACAACACTGTGCACCACGCAGCTGAAGACAACACTTGCACCGCAGCTGAAGACAACACTGTGCACCACGCAGCTGAAGACAACACTGTGCACCACGCAGCTGGAAGACAACACTTGCACCACGCAGCTGAAGACAACAATGTGCACCACGCAGCTGAAGACAACACTGTGACCACGCAGCTGAAGACAACACTATGCACCAGCGCTGAAGACAACACTGTGCACCACGCAGCTGAAGACAACACTGTGCACCACGCAGCTGAAGACAACACTATGCACCACGCAGCTGAAGACAACACTGTCACCACGCGCTGAAGACAACATGTCACCACGCAGCTGAAGACAACATGTGCACCACGCAGCTGAAGACAACAATGTGCACCACGCAGCTGAAGAACCTGTGCACCACGCAGCTGAAGACAACACTTGTGCACCACGCGGCTGAAGACAACAATGTGCACCACGCAGCTGAAGACAACACTTGCACCACGCAGCTGAAGACAACAATGTGCACCACGCAGCTGAAGACAACAATGTGGGACCACGCAGCTGAGAAACAACATAGGAAGCTGAGAAACTTGTTCCACGCGTATTATTACGTTGTTGTTGATGTTGTTGAAGATGTCGTTGGTTGAAAATTAATTAATTACCATGATTAATTATTATTATTATTAACATTATCACTTACGGCTTTTAAGGCATGGGTTTCCCACGCGCTGACCTCCACCAGCTGAGGCCATGTCCAGCTGGCTGGGACCTTCCGCCAACTTTGGAGGGAAAACTCCCGCCAGCTGGAAAAGGGCCTTCCCGCACAGCCCTTTGGAGGGCCTTCCCGCCAGCCTGAGCGCTCCAGCTGAAGCTGGAAGGGGGCCTACGGGGGGGGGGCCCCCTTTTTGGAGGTTTGCCTCCGCCACCTGGGAGGGCCCCCGCCAGCTGGAGGCCTCCGCCCGGAGGCCTCCGCCAGCTGGAGGGGGGGCCTCCGCCAGCTGGAGGGCCTCCGCCCACCCTGGAGACTCCGCCACCTGGAGGGCCTCCGCCACCTGGAGGGCCTCCCGCCACCTGGAGGGCCTCCGCCACCCCCCCCTGGAGGGCCTCCGCCAGCTGGAGGGCCTCTGCCACCTGGAGGGCCTCCAGAGGGGACTCAGAAGTGAAAGTGCTCACAGTTACTGCTGTAAAAGTGCTCACAGTTACTGCTGTAAAAGTGCTCACAGTTACTGCTGTAAAAGTGCTCACAGTTACTGCTGTAACTTTATAATTACTGATGTTTTGGAGAAATTTGTTTCCAAGAAAACACACAAAGCAAATGTTTAAATTATAATTGTGTTTAACCCTGTAAAAATAAATTTAATATTTCCTTAATTTTTTTTCCTTTTGAAATATGACTGGGGGTCCTACAGGATTTTGTAGGTCCCTGTAGCCCAGGCACCTACAAAATCCTAATCCGTCTGTGATTATTATTATTATTATTATTATTATTATTATTATTATTATTATTATTATTATTATTATTATTATTATTATTGTTATTTATTGGGTTGTTGTTGTTGTAGGTACGCCGGTATGTCCGGCCCGGGTCTTCTCCAAATGTTGACCCGGCCTTCATTTATTGGGTGATTCTTGAAGGACATTGAGGAGGGGTGAAGGCTCGATCCTGCGTTCATTTATGCACGAGAGACGTGACCTATAACTCAGTCAACTAGGTCATAACGTAGAATCACATTAACTTAGTAATGCCACTGATGGGCACTACTAAGTTAATGTTATTTTTGTTGCTGGACCTAAGTTAGGTGAGCTGGCGTCTCCTGTGCCTCCTTAACTTTGGAAAACTTTGTAAACAAAGTCATGTTGGACGGGAATCACGGGAATGAGTGGATGGAGGAACAATAGTAATAAAAAATGGTTATAATCATGACTATTTAATATTTAAAGGGGTGGACCGGTAAGCCAGCGGAAGGCCTCGGTCAGATGACCAAAAGCCCAGCGGAGGGTCATCATAAGACTAAGACCCGCGACAGGAAAAACTTGTCCTGTTTCCTGACAAACCTTACCTGACATACCAACTGGTGTAATGTGTGTGTGTGACAACACACACACACACACAACCCCGGTGGCCTGGTGGCTAAAGCTCTCGCTTCACGCACGGAGGGCCCGGGTTCAGTTCCCGGCGGGGCGGAAACATTTCGAAGTGTTTCCTTACACACACACACACACAACAGGCCTAATGTCTAATCGACATGTGCCTAGAACAAAATGGTAACTAACACATACACACCCACTCACACACACACACACACACACACACACACACACACACATACACACAAACACACATACAACAGGCCTAGTGTCTAATCGACATGTGCCTAGGACAAAATGGTAACTAACACACACACTCACACACACACACATACATACACACACACACACACATACAACAGGCCTAGTGTCTAATCGACATGTGCCTAGGACAAAATGGTAACTAACACACACACACACACTCACACAGGGTCAGAGGAGACATGATAACGACATACAAAATACTGCGGGGAATCGACAAGGTAGACAGGGACAGGATGTTCCAGAGAGGGAACACAGAAACAAGGGGACACAACTGGAAGCTGAAGACTCAGATGAGTCAAAGGAATGTTAGGAAGCCTTTCTTCAGCCACAGAGTAGTCAGGAAGTGGAATAGTCTAGAGAAAGATATAGTGGAGGCAGGAACCATACATAGTTTTAAGACGAGGTATGATAAAGCTCATGGAGCAGGGAGAGCAGAGACCCAGTAGCGGACAGCGAAGAGGCGGGGCCAGGAGCTGAGTCTCGACCCCTGCAACCACAATTAGGTGAGTACAATTAGGTGAGTACACACACACACACTCACACACACACACACACACACACACACACACACACACACACACACACACACACACATACACACACACACACACAGAGTCCCTCTACAAACGGTCGACACCGTCATCAGTAATTAAGGGATTATACACATAAGGCGGAGCTCCACAACATTAACAAGGTAACATTAGCAAATTAACGAAGGCAAGGCAGCAGCAACCTCAGATAACATGTCAGGGTGAAGCTATCCAGTGTCCCTTTAACATGACAAACGGTCTTATTTTATGCCCTGAGCCGGACCCTCATCACGCATGTAGCTGGTCGGGGACCTGACCCTCCAACTGCAGACCGGCTCTTGCTCACACGAAATACACTGCCACACCCTCTCTAGAGACCTTTCCAGCCTCTTCACCCATACGGCGCAAATATGGGACCTGGTCCCTTATAATAATAATAATAATAATAATAATAATAATAATAATAATAATAATATATATATAATAATAATAATAATAAATAATAATAATAATAATAATAATAATAATAATAATAATAATAATAATAATAATAATAATGATAATGAATTAATAATAATAATAATAATAATCAATAATAAGTAGATAATGATAATAATAATAATAATAATAATAATAATAATAATAATAATAATAATAATCAATAATAATAATGATGATAATGATAATAATAATAAATAATAATGAATAATAATGATAATACTAATAATAATAATAATAATAATAATAATATTTATTTCTATAAATACATGATGCAACTTATACAGACCATAGCTGACGTCAATGACATACTGAAAAGAAAACTCCTGGTTATGCAACTTAGGTTAATCTTGTCTCCCCGGATGCGACCCACACCGGTCGACTAACACCCAGGTACCCACCAGCTGCTAGATGAACAGCGGCAGCAAGTTTAAGGAAACACATCCAGTATTTCCACCCGTATGGAGTTTCGAACCAAGGACACTCAAAGTGTGAGCTGGGTGCGCTACCAACCGAGCTACGAGACAACCCAATTTCTTACAGCCTCATGTGATTGAAACTGGAATAACTCACGGTAATGTCTGATGTGACTCCACCAGTCACATTGTGGTTCTTTTTTTTTGACAGAATAGACCACAAATGTCTCGCATTCCATCACATAATACTCGCCAAAATTATAGCAACAATTATAAAATTATCAACAATCTCCTATTTTTACTACGTGATTATTATTATTATTATTATTATTATTATTATTATTATTATTATTATTATTATTATTATTATTATTATTATTATTGTTATTATTAATTATTTTATTATTATTATTATTATTATTATTATTATTATTATTATTATTATTAATTATTATTAATTATTATTATTATTATTATTATTATATTTATATTAATATTATTATTATTATCTTATTATTTTTGAGTAGCATGTGAGAATATCTCACTAGCGGCCTCCTTAATCAACCAGAAAGCCAGTTAGCTAATCAGTAAATAAGCCAGCTAGCTAATCAATAAATAAGCCAGTCAGCCATTCAATAAGTCACCCATACAGCCAGTCAGCAAGTATGCCAGTTTGTCAGCCAATAAATCATTCAACCAGTCGGCCAGCCAGCCAGCTAGCCATCCATCTATCCAGCCAGACAGCCAGCCAGTCAGTCAGTCAGCCATCCACCGATCCATCCATCCATCTAGCCACAAAGTCAGTCAGCCTTTCAGCCAGCCAGCCCGCCAGCTTCCCAGCCTCCCAGCTAGCCAGCCACCCAAAGCCAAAACCCACCAAGCTGGCCATCCATCCATCCATCTTGCCAACCAGTCAGTCAGCAAGCCACCCACCCACCGAGCTAGCCATCCAGTCAGTCAGTCATCAGCAAGCCAGCCAGCCAGCCAGCCTGTCAGCCAGCCAGCCTGTCAGCCAGCCAGCCAGCCAGCCAGCACACCAGCGAGTCAGTCAGTCAGTCAGTCAGTCAGTCACAGGACCGTATTTAATTAACATGGCAAGCTGCACTTTTACGGTTGCAAGTTGTTGAGCTGCAATTAATGGTCATTGTTTTGTCTCAATTTTTCAACTCCTATTTGTTGGTAGCTAATTACGAGGGCTGGACGCTGGGCCGTGCAGGTGTAATGTTGTTCCACAGCTGTGAACAACCTGGTGTGTTGCATTTGTTGCGTGGTTTGGTGTTGGTGCATTTGTTGCATAGTTTTCTTTGTATGGAGCATTTCTTGCATAGTTATGTCTCTGTATGGAGCATTTGTTGCACAGTTGTGTCTTTGTATGGTGAACTTGTTGCATAGTTTTGTCTGTGAATGGAGTATTTGTTGCATAGGTGTGTCTTTGGTGCATTTATTGCATAGTTTTTTCTTTGTATGGGAAATTTGTTGCATAGATGTGTCCGTGTATGGTGCATTTGTTGCACAGTTGTTTCTCTAAATGGTGCATTTCTTGCATAGTTGTGTTTTTGTATGTTGCATTTGTTTCATAGTTGAGTTTCTGTGTTCTGCGTACACATGTGTTTGACTACTTCTTCTACCTGTGTCTTTGTCCACCTGTTCTGCTAGCTGGTGTCTTTGTTTACCTGTTCTGCAAGCTGGTGTCTTTGTTTACCTGTTCTGCAAGCTGGTGTTTTTGTCCACCTGTTCTGCAAGCTGGTGTCTTTGTCCACCTGTTCTGCAAGCTGGTGTCTTTGTCCACCTGTTCTGCAAGCTGGTGTCTTTGTCCACTTGTTCTGCAAGCTGGTGTCTTTGTCCACTTGTTCTGCAAGCTGGTGTCTTTGTCCACCTGTTCTGCAAGCTGGTGTCTTTGTCCACCTGTTCTGCAAGCTGGTGTCTTTGTCCACTTGTTCTGCAAGCTGGTGTCTTTGTCCACCTGTTCTGCAAGCTGGTGTCTTTGTCCACTTGTTCTGCAAGCTGGTGTCTTTGTCCACCTGTTCTGCAAGCTGGTGTATTTGTCCACTTGTTCTGCAAGCTGGTGTCTTTGTCCACTTGTTCTGCAAGCTGGTGTCTTTGTCCACTTGTTCTGCAAGCTGGTGTCTTTATCCACCTGTTCTGCAAGCTGGTGTCTTTGTCCACTTGTTCTGCAAGCTGGTGTCTTTGTCCACTTGTTCTGCAAGCTGGTGTCTTTGTTCACCTGTTCTGCAAGCTGGTGTCTTTGTCCACTTGTTCTGCAAGCTGGTATCTTTGTCCACTTGTTCTGCAAGCTGGTGTCTTTGTCCACTCTTTCTGCAAGCTGGTGTCTTTGTCCACTTGTTCTGCAAGCTGGTGTCTTTGTCCACCTGTTCTGCAAGCTGGTGTCTTTGTCCACTTGTTCTGCAAGCTGGTGTCTTTGTCCACTTGTTCTGCAAGCTGGTGTCTTTGTCCACCTGTTCTGCAAGCTGGTGTCTTTGTCCACTTGTTCTGCAAGCTGGTGTCTTTGTCCACCTGTTCTGCAAGCTGGTGTCTTTGTCCACTTGTTCTGCAAGCTGGTGTCTTTGTCCACCTGTTCTGCAAGCTGGTGTCTTTGTCCACTTGTTCTGCAAGCTGGTGTCTTTGTCCACCTGTTCTGCAAGCTGGTATCTTTGTCCACTTGTTCTGCAAGCTGGTGTCTTTGTCCACTTGTTCTGCAAGCTGGTGTCTTTGTCCACTTGTTCTGCAAGCTGGTGTCTTTGTCCACTTGTTCTGCAAGCTGGTGTCTTTGTCCACCTGTTCTGCAAGCTGGTGTCTTTGTCCACTTGTTCTGCAAGCTGGTGTCTTTGTCCACCTGTTCTGCAAGCTGGTGTCTTTGTCCACTTGTTCTGCAAGCTGGTGTCTTTGTCCACCTGTTCTGCAAGCTGGTGTCTTTGTCCACTTGTTCTGCAAGCTGGTGTCTTTGTCCACTTGTTCTGCAAGCTGGTGTCTTTGTCCACTTGTTCTGCAAGCTGGTGTCTTTGTCCACTTGTTCTGCAAGCTGGTGTCTTTGTCCACTTGTTCTGCAGCTGGTGTCTTTGTTTACGAACCTGTCAGCGTTACTCCTTTCAATCCATAAACCTCTATATTAAATCAATTCCTCAACTACATCTCTCTTTTACAATTTCCATCATTCCTAAAAATAAAAAAATCTATCAAACCCATTCAACTGGCTAAATTTACCCACTGAAAAAAAAATAATCATGATATTTTTAAGAGTATCTCGTGAAATTGAGGAAATTCTTTAAACATAGGCCTAACAAAATATAATTGTCGCACCACAGAGGAAACCAATGCGGCGTTAATAACGTTTTGCGCTGGTCGCATTTGGGTGCCATCAGCCTGACACGAGGATAGGCAGCCCCCAACTGTACAGGAAATGAAAAAAATGACCCAATCACGCGTGTTTAATTAAAGCAAGCGAACGATGGAAAAGCTATGTGACCTTTTCATTATATGTCACATTTTATACGTTTACAAAACTCGTGTTTTTGTTTTGATGGGAGAGAGAGATAGAGAGAGAAAGAGGATGGAAGAAGAGAGAGAAGGAGGGGGGCAACAAGAGGGAGAGGAGTAGGATGGAAGAGAGAAGGGAGACTGCATTAGTATACTTGTGGTGACTCAGCAGTCCTGAGGATGATGCAGAATGGGATTAGCAATTAGCGAGAAGCTAACAGTGGGTGGCCTTGTTCACTAAGTGAACTTTGTTGTGGCCGAAGGTGAACAACCAGGCAGAAGTGTACTAACTGCCGGTACTTGTAGTCAAAATCAACAAGACGTTTGAATAAATGGTTTAAAAAAGCAATAACTTGAAAAATTAAACTCTTGTGCAACATTTGGGCGTCTTTATTCAGAATAAAAATACCCAAATATTTCACAAGCGTCTCATTTATCAACACAACCAAGAAGGTGGTGTCAGGTAGGTAGGTAGGTTCTCAGGTATGTACGTATGTAGGGTGCTATGTATGTATGTAGGTAGGTTGGTAGGTATGTATGTAGGTAGGTAAGTTGGTAGGTATGTATGTATGTAGGTAGGTAGGTTGGTAGGTATGTATGTAGGTAGGTGTGTAGGTATGTATGTAGGTAGATAAGTTGGTATGTATGTAGGTAAGTTGGTAGGTATGTATGTATGTAGGTAGGTTGGTAGGTATGTATGTAGCAGGTAGGTTGGTAGGTATGTATGTAGGTAGGTAGGTAGGTTGGTAGGTATGTATGTACATAGGTAGGTTGGTAGGTATGTATGTAGGTAGGTAGGTAGGTTGGTAGGTATGCATGTACGTAGGTAGGTGTGTAGGTATGTATGTAGGTACGTAGGTGTGTAGGTATGTATGTAGGTAGGTAGGTTGGTAGGTATGTATGTAGGCAGGTAGGTTGGTAGGTATGTATGTAGGTTGGTAGGTGTGTAGGTATGTATGTAGGTAGGTAGGTGTGTAGGTATGTATGTAGGTAGGTAGGTTGGTAGATATGTATGTAGGCAGGTAGGTTGGTAGGTATGTATGTAGGTAGGTAGGTAGGTTGGTAGGTATGTATGTAGGTAGGTAGGTTGGTATGTATGTATGTAGGCAGGTAGGTTGGTAGGTATGTATGTAGGTAGGTAGGTGTGTAGGTATGTATGTAGGTAGGTAGGTGTGTAGGTATGTATGTAGGTAGGTAGGTTGGTAGGTATGTATGTAGGCAGGTAGGTTGGTAGGTATGTATGTAGGTAGGTAGGTGTGTAGGTATGTATGTAGGTAGGTAGGTGTGTAGGTATGTATGTAGGTAGGTAGGTGTGTAGGTATGTATGTAGGTAGGTAGGTTGGTAGGTATGTATGTAGGTAGGTAGGTTGGTATGTATGTATGTAGGTAGGTAGGTTGGTAGGTATGTAGGTAGGTAGGTTGGTAGGTATGTATGTAGGTAGGTAGGTGTGTAGGTATGTATGTAGGTAGGTAGGTGTGTAGGTATGTAGGTAGGTAGGTTGGTATGTATGTATGTAGGTAGGTAGGTGGTGTATGATGTAGGTAGGAGGTTGGAGGTATGTAGGTAGGTAGGTTGGTAGGTATGTATGTAGGTAGGTAGGTGTGTAGGTATGTATGTAGGTAGGTAGGTGTGTAGGTATGTATGTAGGTAGGTAGGTAGGTTGGTATGTATGTATGTAGGCAGGTAGGTTGGTAGGTATGTATGTAGGTAGGTAGGTGTGTAGGTATGTATGTAGGTAGGTAGGTGTGTAGGTATGTATGTAGGTAGGTAGGTAGGTTGGTAGGTATGTATGTAGGTAGGTAGGTTGGTATGTATGTATGTAGGTAGGTAGGTTGGTAGGTATGTAGGTAGGTAGGTTGGTAGGTATGTATGTAGGTAGGTAGGTGTGTAGGTATGTATGTAGGTAGGTAGGTGTGTAGGTATGTATGTAGGTAGGTAGGTTGGTATGTATGTATGTAGGTAGGTAGGTTGGTAGGTATGTAGGTAGGTAGGTTGGTAGGTATGTATGTAGGTAGGTAGGTGTGTAGGTATGTATGTAGGTAGGTAGGTGTGTAGGTATGTATGTAGGTAGGTAGGTTGGTAGGTATGTATGTAGGCAGGTAGGTTGGTAGGTATGTATGTAGGTAGGTAGGTGTGTAGGTATGTATGTAGGTAGGTAGGTTGGTAGGTATGTATGTAGGCAGGTAGGTTGGTAGGTATGTATGTAGGTAAGTTGATAGGTATGTATGTATGTATGTAGGTATGTAGATGAATGGTTCAGAGAACCGACGGTTCTCTGAACCATTCATCTACATCCTGTCTGACACAGCAACATCTTGGGATCTTGATACAAACGAATTCTTCTACACTTGTCCAACCTTTGGACGAAGACCTACTTAGAATAGTGGATGGTACCACTATGACCCCGCCTCCTCCTGCTTCACCTCACCTGATTACAGCATATAAGCCACCTCTACGGCCTTGTGCTACACTTCTAACAAGATTGATGGACTGAACACATCGACTCCAGGCCGAGGGACTGATTACCTCAAACTCCTCCTCTCCTTACACCTTTCTACTTTGTATTGGACTGATGAAGCCACTGTGTGGCGAAACGTTTCCTCAATAAAGATACCCAAGTGTTGCATATGTGTCTAATTTATAGGTGATGGACCAGGTGCTTCGGCTCCTTCAGTGCCCTGGTGATGGACCAGGTGCTTCGGCTCCTTCAGTGCCCTGGTGATGGACCAGGTGCTTCAGCTCCTTCAGTGCCCTGGTGATGGACCAGGTGCTTCGGCTCCTTCAGTGCCCTGGTGATGGACCGGGTGCTTCTGCTCCTTCAGTTCGCTCTTTGGTAGTGCCCTGATTATAGGAGCTTGTTCCATGGATGGAGTAGAAGTTGGGTTGGAAAGGTGTTTTTGTTTGTGGGATTGGTTTAGGGTTTGAGGGGGACCTGCCTAGTGTGGGCCGGTTGGCCTGCTGCAGTGTTACTTCCTTCTGTAATCATATGAGAGAGGGGTTAGATTTGAGCGGGACTTGGAGGGTTGTGAAGGTTGCTTGGGTGCCGCTGGGGATGGGATGGGCAAATATTTTTGTTGATGGGTTGGTTTTGACATGGACCTGCCTAGTATGGGCCAGTAGGCCTGTTGCAGTGTTCCTCCTTTCTTATGTTCTTATGTATGTAGGTAGGTAAGTTGGTAGGTATGTATGTATGTAGATAGGTAGGTTGGTAGGTATGTATGTATGTAGATAGGTAGGTTGGTACGTAGGTACTTTTGAGATTTTAAGAAAACTTCGACCTGTTAGATCACTCTTAGCAATAAATTAATAAACACAGAACAAATGCGAAGATCTAACACAAAATTAGAAAATACAGTGGAACCTCAGTGTTCGAACGTACCGGCCCTCCAACGACGAGTCCGAACAATTTTGTTCAGAAAAAAGTTGACCCGGTCTTTGAACGTTTTTCTGGAGTCCGAATGCGCTGGCTTCTTTACAATTCAGTTGTAAAAGAAACTTTACAGGAAAACTGTTTCTAAAGTACTTCGTAGTGACCTCTGACACTGACCTTACTCTGGGAGACTCTTGGAAGAGTCAGGTCAACATCCTGCAGCGTGTGAGACTGATAATGCCTGGAAAATACTGTGTCAGATATCGAACTTTTCGCAGTTCGAACACCCCTTATGAAACAACTAAGTTCAGACACCGAGGTTCCACTGTAGTAAGAAACTACAAGCATGACTAAAACGGCACAAATAAATATTATCACACCACGTTAAGATAACCAGCATCATTAATACAATCTCATTAAATTTTCACTCGTTACTTGAGGCCCCGGTAGTCCCTTCACTTCGTTCCCCTAACTATAAATACCAGGTCAACAGCTAAAATGTGATCCTACAAGATAAACAGAGGGAGGCAGGAGCACCTTTAAACAGATGGCTATGAGAGATGAATGTCCCGATCCTCAATCGACATAATCATCTCACAGTGACTGTGTCTGTTGATTTGTCCTGCCGGCTCTTGTATAACTTGTCTCGTCTGCAGGGCCCACCGGGCTCACCACTTCTCAAGGTCATATCTATGTATGTGGCCCATGAAGTCACAGTGAGGCAGAGGTCTGCTGTAGAGCGAGTTAGTTATGATAGTCTTTGCCTTGCAGTTTGCCTTCTCATTTCCCATGACACCAGTATATCCCATGGCATCAACATGTCCCATGGCACAAACATGGCTCATGACACTAACATGGCCCGACACCAACATGGCCCATGGCACTAACATGGCCCATTTGACCAGCATGGCCCTGGCACCAACAGAGCTCCGGATCCTTGTGCCATACGTGGAGACAGGCAGACCACTCTCGGATCTTTAGGATAGATTCTGTGTGATATAGAAGAGAGAGCAGAGCACAAGTGCACAAAGAAAGCCATGATGTATTATGGATTGACTTACTAAAAAGGAAATAGCTCTCCTGTAACTAGTCCTCACGCGACCAACCAACACGACAATCATAGTCCTGTAACTAGTCCTCACGCGACCAACCAACACGACAATCATAGTCCTGTAACTAGTCCTCACGCGACAATCATAGTCCTGTAACTAGTCCTCACGCGACCAACCAACACGACAACCATTGTCCTGTAACTAGTCCTCACGCGACCAACCAACACGACAACCATTGTCCTGTAACTAGTCCTCACGCGACCAACCAACACGACATTCATTGTCCTGTAACTAGTCCTCACGCGACCAACCAACACGACAATCATTGTCCTGTAACTAGTCCTCACGCGACCAACCAACACGACAATCATAGTCTTGTAACATGTCCTCACGCGACCAACCAACACGACAATCATAGTCTTGTAACTAGTCCTCACGCGACCAACCAACACGACAATCATAGTCCTGTAACTAGTCCTCACGCGACCAACCAACACGACAATCATAGTCCTGTAACTAGTCCTCACGCGACCAACCAACACGACAATCATAGTCCTGTAACTAGTCCTCACGCGACCAACCAACACGACAATCATTGTCCTGTAACTAGTCCTCACGCGACCAACCAACACGACAATCACTGTCCTGTAACTAGTCCTCACGCGACCAACCAACACGACAATCACTGTCCTGTAACTAGTCCTCACACGATCATCCAACACAACCGGCAGTGAAAACTACTGTTTCGGGTAACACACCATGCCCTACCCGGGTCACAGCACCAGGATTCCTCGCCCTTAAACAGAGAAATGCTGAACACAAGAGTCCGTTCAGTATAGCAGCTCCAGACACACTAGCAGTGTCGGCCTGTGGTAGGCAAGAACGAAGCTGCAAGAACGCCCGGAGCTGCACACCTTCGGTCACCACTGCTGGATCTGTATACAAGTGGTAGAATATACTTGCAGGTAAGTTAATAAGACACAATATGCGGTTTATTGTGTATTCTTAAGAAGTCGTTTCATGCACCAGATGTTTAATTATCCTAGAAAATTAATGAAGTCCCTGATGGGCGAAACGTCTTCTCAGCAATATGGCCTCAACTACATTTTGTATCTTAACATTCTCCGGAGCTGCAGGTGAACTCTAATAATACTTTTTGCCGTTAGACAGCCACCAGGTGGTGCACCAGGTGGTCCACAAGGTGGTTCATCAGGTGGTTCATCAGATGGACCACCTGGTGGACCAGAAGGTGGGAGAGCCAGGATAGCAACACTGATCCCTTCCATAATCTCTCGGAGCAAAATTTAACGAATAATTAAAAATCCCCGCTAAGTAAGCCAAATAAAGGAGGACGGGATGAGGTGGAAGAGGAAGAGAGGAGGACGGGAGGAGGAGGAATAAGGGGAGGGGAGGCGCTGAAGTTTTTTACTCCTGCTAAGCCGCTCAAACTTCACCACCGCGTTAATGTGACTCATTTTAGGAGTGACTGGCAGCAGGTGTGCTTGGAATACCCATGGAGGAGTGTAGTGACTGGTTGCAGGTGTGCTTGGAATACCCATGGAGGAGTGTAGTGACTGGCAGCAGGTGTGCTTGGAATACCCATGGAGGAGTGTAGTGACTGGTTGCAGGTGTGCTTGGAATACCCATGGAGGAGTGTAGTGACTGGTTGCAGGTGTGCTTGGAATACCCATGGAGGAGTGTAGTGACTGGTTGCAGGTGTGTGGAATACCCATGGAGGGTGTAGTGACTGGTTGCAGGTGTGCTTGGAATACCCATGGAGGAGTGTAGTGACTGGTTGCAGGTGTGCTTGGAATACCCATGGAGGAGTGTAGTGACTGGTTGCAGGTGTGCTTGGAATACCCATGGAGGAGTGTAGTGACTGGTTGCAGGTGTGCTTGGAATATCCATGGAGGAGTGTAGTGACTGGTTGCAGGTGTGCTTGGAATACCCATGGAGGAGTGTAGTGACTGGTTGCAGGTGTGCTTGGAATACCCATGGAGGAGTGTAGTGACTGGTTGCAGGTGTGCTTGGAATACCCATGGAGGAGTGTAGTGACTGGTTGCAGGTGTGCTTGGAATACTAATGGAGGAGTGTAGTGACTGGTTGCAGGTGTGCTTGGAATACCCATGGTTTAGAGACAACAGAGGAGTGGGAGAAGCAGCACAGTAACTTAGGAGAAAGTCTGACGCCTCACAAGAGCTCATCGTTACTAGTTGCTTCTTCTCATCACATCACCGTCATCAGTTGTGATGTAACAAGCTTACATCGCTGGTATATTGTCAGGAAAATGTTGGTCACTCATTGATTTTGACGTGTCAGGGAAAATTATGGTCATTCGGTGAGACTGGCCAAGATTTGGACAAATTAAGATAGATTCTGGCTCTTCAGTGGAAAAATTTTAACGTGACTAACAAAGGTTTTGAGTCCTAGGTTGTGGTGAGGAGCATTTGATGTGTCAGGCAAGACTCTCCTTCCCATGGCGATGGTGGTGACACTCTTGGAGTTGCAGTAAAGTACTTGGTTGTCTAGGGATAGTGCACTACTCCAGGATGAGCTGGGAATATACTGGTAATCTTGGCTGAAGCGTTGTGGGGATCTGGTTCCTCATTATTGCAGACAGTACAGTAGACCGGGATAGTTCTTGGTTTCTGCAAAGTTATAGGAAACTGTTCCAAGCGGAGTAGTCGAGTGCTTATTAGATATTGCTCCAGACAGCTCCATGGAGACCTTCCGGACTCCAGGCAGCATAGGAGAGACGTTGGAGATTTCTGTAGCACTGGAGAAACCTTGTTAGTTCCAGCAACACTGGAGAAACCTTGCTGGTTCCAGCAACACAGGAGAAACTTTGCTGGTTCCAGCAACACCGGAGAAACCTTGCTGGTTCCAGCAACACCTCTCCAACCTTGCTGGTTCCAGCAATGAGGCCTGGTCACAGACCGGGCCGCAGGGGCGTTGACCCCTGGAACTCTCTCCAGGTCTCCAGGTAAACACCGGAGAAACCTTGCTGGTTCCAGGCGTCCGTATGAAAGCCTGGATAGACTATTTTCTAGACAGTGTTGCGGTGACTTTGTTGGCTCTCGTCTCAATCATCATTTTGTGAGACTTGTCTCCACGATGCCTTCCGGGAACTTCCACAACACCTCATTCCTGGCAACGCTGCAGTACACAAATCATCGTGAACCACAAATCCCACTCTTCCAGACATTCCACTCAGCATAAAAGACCTCGAGGAATGTCACATCACAGAAAGACGAGGGAAGAAAATAACGTGGCTGTAGAGGAGTGTCTTACGATTCGAAGAATTAAGGGAACTTGTGGAGGTAAGACGAACTTCTTTATAAAAGAGATGCCGTATATAGCCTCCGTCTTCCCATTAGGAAGACGGAGGCTAGGAAGTTGTCCTAAGTTTTCCTGTGCCTCTTCAAGAACACAGGAAGTTTTCTTATGTACTCCCTCTGTACTCAACCATAAGCTGCCTCTCTCTCTCTCTCTCTCTCTCATATATATATATATATATATATATATATATATATATATATATATATATATATATATATATATATATATATATATATATATATATATATATATATATATATATATATATATATATATATATATATATATATATATAGGACTCCTTCTGTATTGGCCACATAATAAATTATATAATTCCCTGTCTTTGTCTTCTATAAAGTTGTTTGAGTGGATCATTCAGCGCAAAGGCTGGTCGAGGCGATAGATGGGGATATAAGCAGCTATTTACATGCTGGTGATGAGGTGGAGGTATGGGGAGGGCAGCCCGGCTAGCCAGGTAAGTAGCGAGATTGTGCAATATTTACGTGTAGAAGGTGAGAGGGTGGTGATAGTGGTGGTGCAGCGTGATGTTGGTGGTGCAGCGTGATGTTGGTGGTGGTGGTGGTGGTGGTGCAGTGTGATAAGAGACGCTCTTTAGAGCAGGAAGGGTTTTTTTCCCAGCTAGATTCCACGAACCCTCAGAGTTGTTTGTTGCTGCGCCCCTTACTGGGAATAAGAAGCGAGTATTTTACCATCTTTGTATTTTACCATCGTTGTAATAAAAGTGGGATCGACCACTTAGAAATTATTTAGGCTGAAAGTCACAGATTGTAATGTGAATGATGAAAGATCCAAAATTCACAGCTTTCTACAGTGGGAGTGGCCACCACTCCCACAAGACATGCCACCTGCTGTTTCAAGATGTCACACTTGTCAACACAGCTGATGAATACTCACTGCTCTCTATAGATCATCAGGTACCGCTGTACGTGTTTCTCGATTTGGTTACCATGGTACACAAGAAATATAACCATGTTATTGATGAATAAGACACGTGTGCCACACTTTGACATAAGTGAGAGTGGGCTTCTTCAGTCGAATGCAGAAGTGACTAAAATTGGAGACAGCAGAATAGTGGAGAGGCAAAGATGATATGGTCAGTCCGTCACCTTGAAGTAGCATTTTTGAGGCGGTCACTTCGGGTTAATGTTGCCCAAAATATTTTGCAATGCATATTATTAACTTCCTTCTGTGCCTACCAATGTGCTATTACATGCAAACTACAATTCTATCGTATTGTGTTGTAATAAATGCACTGTATGCCAGCCATGTCTTTCCTTCTGCATAATTCAACAATCACGATGATACCTAAGAGTCGGTGTGAAATACGGGCAATCGTGAAATGAGAAATATGTGCGGTTTTACGATATTTTTTTTGTGTCCTAACACTGTACGTGTGTCGTATTGAAACATCAAGATGTTTGTGAAGATCATTTCGGTCAGGGTTATGATAGCGTCAAGAACATGCGTATGTTGTATCATTTTTTTAAAAATATTTTTGGGGCCTAATTTCGATTATAACAATATTATAAATTACGAATACCTAGAGCGTAATGAACACTTGTCAGTGTTCAATAATGACCCCACGTGAAGATAAAAACACAGGAGGTTTGATTGGTCTGTATATTTCGACCCTCTTCTTGGGTCCTCTTCAGCGGAGGATCCCACAAGTGGGGTCGAAATATATATTAGATCGATCAATCTCCTGAGTTTGTCTTCTCGTGGGTTGTTATTGAAAATTATAAATTATGTTGTTGAAAGATGTTTATACACATATATGTGGTGTCATCTTCGTTGCTGACACCACATATGTCACTCTGTACCCTACATGAGAGGGTCAATCGTGTTTTCATTACCACAGGCACTGTAACGCTGCTGGTACCGCTTCTCACTGGGTATATCCATCGAGAGGTATATATCCTTCAGCGTATACATGCCAAGAGAATATTTTAACCATTAATTTTGGATTTAAAGTAATTTTTGAGTGTTGGTGAGAAGGGTACATGTAGCCTAAATGACCCCCCCCCCTCGCAGTCGATAGGCTTTAAACCCCATTAACCAACCAATGTGATTTTTTTTTATTCTCTCTTCTGTAAAATTTAAACACACATTATCATATGAAAATTGCCTTCCCACCTCCCCCTCCCCCTCCCTCCCGTCCATGAATCGCTGGCTGCAACTTTAAAAAAAAAATGTCGAGGGGGGACTGAAAAATAAGATGAATCTATTTTGGGAAAGACAATTTCTGGTGCTGCGGGTGTTTCTTCTAGTTGTATTTCCGTCGTCAGGGAAAACACAAACACAACTACGCAACACAAAAAGGCATAAATTCTCTTATAGATGGAAGCGTAGATAAAACAAGAGAGCATCACGGTTCATCAACACTGTTTTACATGGTGTTGTGATGTAAGTGTTGAATGTCTGTAAGTGTTGAGTGTCAGTAAGTGTCGAGTGACAGTAAGTGTCGAGTGTCAGTAAGTGTCGAGTGACAGTAAGTGTCGAGAGACAGTAAGTGTCGAGTGTCAGTAAATGTCGAGTGTTAGTAAGTGTCGAGTGTCAGTAAGTGTCGAGTGTCAGTAAGTGTCGAGTGACAGTAAGTGTCGAGTGTCAGTAAGTGTCGAGTGTCAGTAAGTGTTGAGTGACAGTAAGTGTTGAGTGTCAGTAAGTGTCGAGTGTCAGTAAGTGTCGAGTGTCAGTAAGTGTCGAGTGATAGTAAGTGTCGAGTGACACTAAGTGTCGAGTGTCAGTAAGTGTCGAGTTTCAGTAAGTGTCGAGTGACAGTAAGTGTCGAGTGTCAGTAAGTGTCGAGTGATAGTAAGTGTCGAGTGACACTAAGTGTCGAGTGTCAGTAAGTGTCGAGTTTCAGTAAGTGTCGAGTGACAGTAAGTGTCGAGTGTCAGTAAGTGTCGAGTGTCAGTAAGTGTCGAGTGTCACTAAGTGTCGAATGAGGGTAAGTACAGAGTAACAGTTGCCTGAGGACCGTAAAACAACAAAGATATCTACACACTTTAAAGTTAAACTTCTTCATGAGTATTAAAAAAAAAAAAATCTCATGAACTTCATGACCAAAAAAAAAAAAAAAAACGAAGTATATTTCATAATTGTATACGCAACAAAAATAATAAAATTTCGCTTGTAGCTTCACATCACATAAATTATGGAGAATAATCAGAGAGGAAAGTCATGTTATTTGTCTCATGTTACCAATTTTTTGCCTGAAGGGATAAGGTTCTATTATATATATTTTTTAATGGAGATAAATGATTCACAGAACCGACAGGATGATGAACTATACTCTCGTTCAACACCTGGGTATCTTTATTGTGGAAACGTTTCGCCCACCACTGGCGGGCGAAACGTTAACCAAAAGCAGATTCGTGGCTTCAGAGAAAGTCTGAAACCCCACGTTTTTAGGATACTGGTAAACCAGAGGTGCTCGCTGCCGTGGCTGCCCCACACAAACACACACACACACACACACACACACACACACACACACACACACACACACTCACACACACACACACACACACACACACACTCCTGTTCTTAGACATAACACAAACACAAACACAGTGGTCCCGTTTTTATGGTCCATAAACTGGGCAAGCCAACACCTGCGGTTCTGGGGCACAAACTGGCACTTTTATTCCCGGTGTGCCACATAAGTTTTCACTCTCTGGGTACATGGTACTGGTTATTTATAGAGGCTGAAGGAAATTTTGGGAAGGGTAAGCTGGTGACAGCTGTGAGGGCGTGCTCTCTCTCTCTCTTTCTCTCTCTCTCTCTCTCTCTCTCTCTCTCTCTCTCTCTCTCTCTCTCTCTCTCTCTCTCTCTCTCTCTCTCTCTCTCTCACACACACACACACACAAACAAACAAACAAACAAACAACATTGAACGCCTGAAAACTATAAACTTGGAAACAACTGCAGCTTTAGAGTTACCTGCACTCTGCAACAATTAGCAACTTTGCAACAAGATGGAATATGGAATTAGAAGGACTCTGGGACGAGATATTGTCTGCTACAACATGGAAGTCCAAGACAAAGTGGACTCTGGGACGAGATATTTTATGCTACAACATGGAAGTCCAAGGCATGGTGGACTCTGGGACGAGATATTGTCTGCTACAACATGGAAGTCCAAGGCAAGGTGGACTCTGGGACGAGATATTGTCTGCTACAACATGGAAGTCCAAGGCAAGGTGGACTCTGGGACGAGATATTGTCTGCTACAACATGGAAGTCCAAGGCAAGGTGGACTCTGGGACGAGATATTGTCTGCTACAACATGGAAGTCCAAGGCAAGGTGGACTCTGGGACGAGATATTGTCTGCTACAACATGGAAGTCCAAGACAAAGTGGACTCTGGGACGAGATATTGTCTGCTACAACATGGAAGTCCAAGACAAAGTGGACTCTGGGACATCCTGAAACTCTGTATATATGAAAACTCTTGAAATATCTTTGACCTTGGAACAAGATGGATTCTGATTACAGCTAGTGAATATGGAACTAATTGTACCTGGGAGCAATTTGACTTGTATAACAAGATGGACGATGGAACAAGCGGAACTATGGAACAAGCAGAGCTATGGAACCAGCTGAGCTATGGCACAAGCTGAACTATGGAACAAGCTGAACTATGGAACAAGCTGATCTATAGAACAAGCAGAGCTATGGAACCAGCTGAATAATGGCACAAGCTAAACTACGGAAGAAGCTGAACTATGGAACAAGCTGAACTTTGGAAAAAGCTGGGTATCTTTATTGTGAAGACGTATCGCCATTCAGTGCCCTTTTTCAGTTGAGTACAGAGCGTGTAAACTGGAGAGAGTAGAAGATGAGGTGATCAGTCCCTCAGTTCTGACAGGTGTTGATAGATGATCAGGTAATCAGTCCCTCAGCTATGACAGGTGTTGATAGATAATCAGGTAATCAGTCCCTCAGCTATGACAGGTGTTGATAGATAATCAGAGAATCGGTAATTCGACCTTTACATAAGCCGAACCTTGGAACAACCTGGACCATGACACAAACTGAGCAGTGGAACGAGTCGAGGCTCTTGTACCATCTAGACGCTGGAACAAGCAGGAATAATGAGGAGAAATTGCCTCACCATCTCCTCAAGAGGCCGGGCTCTGTCTCCTCGAGTCTCCGGCTGACATATTCACATAAAGAGATCAAACTAGGAGACGGAGATGGCTTTTATGAAGGCCAGCAGTGGTCTGGAGGCTGCAGGTGAGGACCCGGGCAGGTGAGGACCCGGGCAGGTGAGGACCCGGGCTCACCAGAGTCTGCTGGGACCTCATTATCAGCTAGGATTTTTTTATGAAAAGATTAAAAGCTATTTACTCATATAGACAGGAGAGCTGTGAGTGGGGAAAGTAGGGAGCATATTGTTGGGTTTGTGAGGAGTTCTCTCTCTCTCTCTCTCTCTCAGTTCGCGTATTCTTTGTTTTAAATAATTGGATAATTATATTATATAAATAAGTGTATAATAAAAATATATATTATATAAATATGTATATATATATATATATATATATATATATATATATATATATATATATATATATATATATATATATATATATATATATATATATATATATATATATATATATATATATATATATATATATATATATATATATATATATATATATATATATATATATATATATATATATATATATATATATATTGTTGCTCAGCCTCTGTCCTCACTCTGGCGTATTTGGCTCTAACTAATCTGCTCAATTCTCTGTTCTTCTCTTTCTATATTTTCCACGCTCATATGCTCCTTTTTTGGTCTCTCTGAATAGCTGGTTGAACCAAAACTCTCTTTGTCTTTTCTATTTCCCTGCTTCTTGTTCTGGGTATGAAGTTCTCTGTCATCCGGCATCTCCATCTACCTACTCCATCATCTCTCCCTTCCCACTTTGTGTGTGTGTGTGTGTGTGTGTGTGTGTGTGTGTGTGTGTGTGTTTGTGTGTGTTGTTGTGTGTGTGTGTGTGTGTGTGTGTTGGTGTTGTCACTGTGTGTTGTGTTTGTGTTGTGTGTGTCTGTGTGTGTAGAATTATAGAGGAGTAATCTGTGATGAGCACATCTCGTATTATTGTGTTCCTCACCTGTTCTCACCTGTGTTCCTCACCTGTGTTCCGGTCTCACCTGTGTTCCTCACCTGTGTTCCTCACCTGTGTTCCACACTGTGTTTCACCTTCTCACCTGTGTTCCTCACCTGTGTTCCTCACCTGTGTTCCTCACCTGTGTTCCTCCCTGTGTTCCTACCTGTGTTCCTCACCTGTGTTCTCTCACTTCTGTGTTCCTCACCTGTGTTCCTCCTGTGTCTCACCTGTGTTCCTCACCTGTGTTCCTCACCTGTGTTCCTCACCTGTGTTCCTCACCTGTGTTCCTCACCTGTGTTCCTCACCTGTGTTCCTCACCTGTGTTCCTCACCTGTGTTCCTCACCTGTGTTCCTCACCTGTGTTCTTCACCTGTGTTCCCTCACCTGTGTTCCTCCCTTGTGTTCCTCACCTGTGTTCCTCACCTGTGTTCCTCCCTGTGTTCCTCACCTGTGTTCCCACCTGTGTTTCCTCCTGTTTCCCCCTTCCTTGTTCCTCACCTGTGTTCCTCACCTGTGTTCCTCCCTTGTTCCTCACCTGTGTTCCTCACCTGTGTTCCTCACCTGTGTTCCTCTCACCTGTGTTCCTCACCTGTGTTCCTCACCTGTTTCCTCACCTTGTTTCCTCTTGTTTCCTCCTGTGTTCTCACCTGTGTTCCTTCCTCTGTTCCCACTTGTGTTCCTCCTTGTGTTCCTCACTGTTCCTCACCTGTGTTCCTCACCTGTGTTCCTCACCTGTGTTCCTCACCTTGTTCCTCACCTGTGTTCCTCACCTGTGTTCCTCACCTGTGTTCCTCACTGTGTTCCTCACCTTGTTCCCCTGTTTCCCTTCCTCACCTGTGTTCCTCACTTGTTTCCTCACTTGTTCCTCCCTGTGTTCCTCACCTGTGTTCCTCACTTGTGTTCCTCTTGTGTTCCTCACCTGTGTTCCTCCCGTTCCCCTGTGTTCCTCACCTGTGTTCTCCCTGTTTCTCACCTGTTTCCACCTGTGTTCCTCACCTGTTCCTCACCTGTGTTCCTCCTGTGTTCCTCACCTGTGTTCCTCCTGTTTCCTCACTTGTTCCTCCCTTGTTCCCCTGTGTTCTCCACTTGTTCCTCACCTTTTCCTGTGTTCCTCACTGTGTTCCTACCTGTGTTCCCCCTGTTCCCCTGTTCCTCACCTGTGTTCTCACCTGTTTCTCACCTGTGTTCCTCCTTGTTCCTCACTGTGTTCCTCACCTGTGTTCCTCTTTTCCTCCCTTCTCCTGTGTTCCTCACTGTGTTCTCACTTGTTCTCCTGTGTTCCTCACCTGTGTTCCTCACTTGTTCCCCTGTGTTCCCCCTTGTTCCCCTGTTTCCCACCTGTTCCTCCTGTGTTCCTCCTGTGTTCCTACCTTGTTCTCACCTGTGTCTCCCTGTGTTCCTCACCTGTTTCCTCACTTGTGTTTCCTTGTGTTCCTCACCTGTGTCTCACTGTGTCCTCCTGTTTCCTTGTGTTCCTCACTGTTTCCTCCTGTGTTCCTCACCTGTGTTCCTCACCTGTGTTCCTCACCTGTGTTCCTCACTTGTGTTCCTCACTTGTGTTCCTCACCTGTGTTCCTCACCTGTGTTCCTCACTTGTGTTCCTCACTTGTGTTCCTCACTTGTGTTCCTCACCTGTGTTCCTCACCTGTGTTCCTCACCTGTGTTCCTCACCTGTGTTCCTCACCTGTGTTCCTCACCTGTTTTCCTCACCTGTGTTCCTCACATGTGTTCCTCACCTGTGTTCCTCACTTGTGTTCCTCACCTGTGTACCTCACCTGTGTTCCTCACTTGTGTTCCTCACCTGTGTTCCTCACCTGTGTTCCTCACCTGTGTTCCTCACTTGTGTTCCTCACCTGTGTTCCTCACCTGTGTTCCTCACCTGTGTTCTTCACCTGTGTTCCTCACCTGTGTTCCTCACCTGTGTTCCTCACCTGTGTTCTTCACCTGTGTTCCTCACCTGTGTTCCTCAATTGTGTTCCTCACTTGTGTTCCTCACCTGTGTTCCTCACCTGTGTTCCTCACCTGTGTTCTTCACCTGTGTTCCTCACCTGTGTTCCTCACCTGTGTTCCTCACCTGTGTTCTTCACCTGTGTTCCTCACCTGTGTTCCTCACCTGTGTTCCTCACCTGTGTTCTTCACCTGTGTTCCTCACCTGTGTTCCTCACCTGTGTTCCTCACCTGTGTACCTCACCTGTGTTCCTCACTTGTGTTCCTCACCTGTGTTCCTCACCTGTGTTCCTCACCTGTGTTCCTCACCTGTGTTCCTCACTAGTGTTCCTCACTTGTGTTCCTCACTTGTGTTCCTCACCTGTGTTCCTCACCTGTGTTCCTCACCTGTGTTCCTCACCTGTGTTCCTCACTTGTGTTCCTCACCTGTGTTCCTCACCTGTGTTCCTCACCTGTGTTCCTCACCTGTGTTCCTCACCTGTGTTCCTCACTGTGTTCCTCACCTGTGTTCCTCACCTGTGTTCCTCACCTGTGTTCCTCACTTGTGTTCCTCACTTGTGTTCCTCACTTGTGTTCCTCACCTGTGTTCCTCACCTGTGTTCCTCACTTGTGTTCCTCACCTGTGTTCCTCACTTGTGTTCCTCACCTGTGTTCCTCACCTGTGTTCCTCACCTGTGTTCCTCACCTGTGTTCCTCACTTGTGTTCCTCACCTGTGTTCCTCACCTGTGTTCCTCACCTGTGTTCCTCACTTGTGTTCCTCACCTGTGTTCCTCACTTGTGTTCCTCACCTGTGTTCCTCACTTGTGTTCCTCACCTGTGTTCCTCACCTGTGTTCCTCACTTGTGTTCCTCACTTGTGTTCCTCACTTGTGTTCCTCACCTGTGTTCCTCACGTGTGTTTCTCACCTGTGTTCCTCACCTGTGTTCCTCACCTGTGTTCCTCACTTGTTTTCCTCACCTGTGTTCCTCACCTGTGTTCCTCACCTGTGTTCCTCACCTGTGTTCCTCACTTGTGTTCCTCACCTGTGTTCCTCACCTATGTTCCTCACTTGTGTTCCTCACCTGTGTTCCTCACCTGTGTTCCTCACCTGTGTTCCTCACTTGTGTTCCTCACCTGTGTTCCTCACCTGTGTTCCTCACCTGTGTTACTCACCTGTGTTCCTCACCTGTGTTCCTCACCTGTGTTCCTCACCTGGGCACCAGCTGACATTTGGAAATAGCGAACATGGCAGCCACAGTGAGGATCAATACAGTGTGAGGGTATGAGAGAGTTAGAGTGATGAGAGTGTTAGAGTGCGAGTGTTAGAGTGCGAGTGTGTTGGAGTGCGATAATGTTAGAAGGCAAATGTGTTAGTGTGTGTGAATGGGTTAGAGAGTCATGTGATTTTCGCTCACCATGAGGCGGCCAAAACGACGTGGGTTCGAGTCCTCGGCTAGTCGCAGTGTTTTTATTGATTATATATATATATATATAAAGACATAACACGATGTCAGACGGACGGTGTCAGAACATCATAATAAGCGTCTTGTGGAGTTCGTCAGACGTGTGACGTCAGGACGCTTTAAGCGACGTCACATCAGGATGCCGTAAATAACGTGTTGTCAGGATGATGTTCGTAACACCATGACGGAGGAGGATTTCGACAAAGTCTGCGGCTTACAGCACCCAACGCACCCACGATGTCAGACAATAGCGGCTTGGGCGAGGTCAGCCAGAACTGCAAACCTAGGAAATGGCTGTTACACAGCAGTTTCGGCATGTATGTCCCACTCAAGACCCCCCCAGCATGTAGGTCCCACTCAAGACCCCCCCAGCATGTAGATCCCAGTTACTACCCCACCAGCATGTAGGCCCCACTCAAGGACCCCCAGCATGTAGGTCCCACTCAAAACCCTCCAGCATGTAGGTACCACTCAAAACCCCCCCAGCATGTAGGTCCCAGTTACGACCCCACCAGCATGTACGTCCCACTCAAGGCCCCAGCATGTAGGTCCCACTCAAGACCCCACCATCATGTAGGTCCCACTCAAGACCCCAGCATATAGATCCTACTCAAACCCCCAGCATATAGGTCCCACGCAAGACCCCCAGCATGTAGGTACCACTCAAGACTCCCAGCATGTAGATCCCAGTTAAAACCCCCAGCATATAGCTCCCAGTAGATCCCACTCAAGACCCTCCCAGCATGTAGGTCCAAGTTACGATCCCACCAACATGAACGTCCCAGTTAAAGCCTCTAGCAACACGAAGGTCCCAGTTAAGACTGCGCCTTTATCTTCACTGATGCTACAATATCCGCTTTTATTGTATTGAAGCCTATATAAATTTCAAGATAATCTGATTTTCGTATTGTTGAGAGTGGCGCAACTTGCATTATCCCTTAATACAGAACAATAATACAGAATAATAAGATAAACAATATAGAATACAGAACGTCGGAGAGGCAATACTGTATTGTGTGGAGCAAGTCTGCATATGTAGGATTAATAGAGTCAGTTGCCGATCAGCCGAGCTGTGGTTCGTATGTTGGCCTACGTGCGACCAGCAGCAAGAGCCTGGTTGATCAGGCCCTGATCCACAGGGAGGCCTGGTCAAGGACTGGGCTGCGGGAGTGTTGACCCCCGGAACGCCCTCCAGGTAAGATATAAAAGTGTTTGTGATTGCAAGTATGTGCGGTTTCTCGTATATTAAGGAGAATTTAGCCTCGTGAATCTAGGACATTTTGTATGTTTAAAAGTTATCGTAGGTGTTGTCGATACTACCACAAGCAACACTAGCGCTCTGAGGGGCCAGTTCTAGTACTGGTCCAGGATGATAACAATAGCTGAACTATGGACCAGTTCTGATGTTGTTTCAAGATAATAACTTCGACTCTCTGGTCTGAGGGACCAGTTCTAGTACTGGTCCAGGATGATAACGATATGGCCACAGTACTCCTGGTGTGAGGGACCGGTTCTAGGGTTGGTCCATGATAACACCAGCAGCATGGAGCAGTTCTCGTGCTGGTCCAGGATAACACCGCCAGTCTCACCAGCACTCTTGGTATGAAAGACCAGTTTTGGCGCTAGTTCAAGACCAGTTCTGGCGCTAGTTCAAGACCAGTTCTGGCGCTAGTTCGAGATGAAAATATCGTTGACCGGCTCATGACAACACTACTACCACTAGCACCAGCATCGCCACCACCAGCACCAGCACCAGAACCAGCACCACCAGCACCACCAGCACCACCACCACCAGCACCACCACCAGCACCACCACCATCACCAGCACCAGCACCACAATACCAGCACCACCACCAGCACCACAACACCAGCACCAGAACCAGCACCACCAGCACCACCAGCACCAACACCACAACACCAGCATCACCAGCACCAGCACCAGCACCAACACCACAACCAGCACAAGCACCACCACTACCAATACCACCACCAGCACCACCAGCACCACCAGCACCACCACCCCAGAGAAAAACCCCACGCTTCCTCACGACCTAACTATCTAAGTTTCACAATTCTTTTCAATTACGTTCACCTCAGTGAGTGTCTGTACATGTGTCTTGGTCGTCGTGTATGGTGTATGTACATGTATATTTAAGTATAACTGAGTTTGTTATTGTATATATTTATGTACCTAACTTCTTACATCAGTGAGGAACACAATAATACGAGGTGTGCTCATCACAGATTACTCCCTTTATATATTCTGCACACACACACACACACACACACACACACACACACACACACACAGTGACAGGATGTTCCAGAGAGGGAACACAGAAACAAGGGGACACAACTGGAAGCTGAAGACTCAGATGAGTCAAAGGGATGTTAAGAAGCATTTCTTCAGCCATAGAGTAGTTAGGAAGTGGAATAGTCAAGCAAACGATATAGTGGAGGCGGGAACCATACATAGTTTTAAGACAAGGTATGATAAAGCTCATGGAGCAGGGAGAGCAGAGACCCAGTAGCAGACAGCGAAGAGGCGGGGCCAGGAGCTGAGTATCGACACCTGCAACCACAATTAGGTGAGTACACACACACACAAAGTGGGAAGGGGAGAGATGATGGAGTAGGTAGATGGAGATGCCGGAAGACAGAGAACTTAATACCCAGAACAAGAAGCAGGGAAATAGAAAAGACAAAGAGAGTTTTTGGTTCAACCAGAGATTCAGAGAGACATAAAAAAAAGAAGCATATGAGCGTGGAAAAGCTATAGAAAGAGAAGGACAGAGGAGAACAGAGAAGTGAGCAGATTAGCCAGAGACAAATACGCCAGGGTGAGGACAGAGGCTGATCAACAATTTGAGAATGACGCAGCAGCAAAGACCAAAGTGTGAACCACAAATACTTCACAGACACATCAGAAGAAAATCGCCAGTAAAACACCAAGTGATTCGAGTGAAGAAGGAAGGAGAGATCCGGGAAAACGACAGGAAACTCTTCGAGGTGTTGAACAAAATATACAAAGGGTTTCTCAGTGGGAACAAAGGCAGTATCAAAGAGTCTAGGCGAAGGGGAGAGTGTACACTGACAAGAACTGGACGCCATACACACAGCAGGAAGAAACGTTATACGAAAAAGAAGTTCTGATGGAACTGAATACATCAAAGAGAATGGAACCTGACACGGTGTCACCATGGAGTCCGTGAGAGGGAGCAGAAGCACTGTCTGATCCACTAGCTAAGATCTACAAGGCAGTGGACATAAGACAGTTTTCAGAGATCTGGAAGACAGCTAATATATTCACTATATTTAAGAAAGGAGACAGACAGGAAACATTGAACTACATACCAGACCTCACTGACATGCATACCATCCAAGGTAACGAATTAGATTATGAGAAGGAGAATGGTAGACCACTTGTAGAAAAGCGGCTTCACTAACATTAACGAGCACGGGTTCAGAGGTGGAAAATCTCGTCATATATTCTATGACAAAGTAACAAAAGTGAGACAGGAGAGAAAATCATGGGTTCGATAAGAGACTGGGGCAAAAACTTAAGGTGTAGGCGGGATCGACAGGAAACATTTCCCTGTGTATCAGAAAGTTCATTAGAATAAGACAACAGAGAGACTGTCCGGGAAGAGATTTGAGAATGGAGGAGAGTAACTAGAGGGGTTCTGCAAGGATGGGTATTAGGACCAGTACTGTTTCATGCTTATGTAAATGACATACCAGATGGGATTGAGTCAGATGTTACCCTGTTTGCTGATTATGTAAAACTGATTAGGAGACTAAAAACAGATGAGGACACGGAAAGACTACAAGTGAATCTGAACAAACTGCAAAGTTATTATGATTGGGAAAGGGGCAAGAATATCAGACAAGGAGTATGGATCAGGGGGATAAAAGCTAAAGGTTTCATTCAAAGAGAAAAACTTAGGGGTGAGCATAGCGCCTAACATATCACCAGAGTCTCACATCAACTTAACCTCTGCAGTCAATGCTCGCAATGACATTCCGGCTATTTCAGGCCTATTTAGAGTATGCAGAACCAGTATGGAACGCACACTTGGTACACAACAAGGCTTCCAGAGTAAAAGGGCATGAGTTACAAAAACTTCGGAATTAAAATTAACGACATTATAGCAGACCAGGGAAGACATGACAGCAACATACAAAATACTCAATGAAATTGATAGGTTAGACAGGGATAAGCTGCTTGAGAGGCGGAAAACAGGTATTCTGTGGCACAGCTTGAAGTTAAAGACATAGATGATCGATGGTGATATCAGTATTTCTTTATCCTAAGAGCGGTCAGGAAATAGAATGACCTCGACGAAGAACTAGCAAAGGCAGACTTCGTACATAGTTTTAAGAGCAGGTACGATAGGGCTCACGAAGCGGAGGGAGTGAATTTGGCCAGCAGCAAGCTGAAAGACGGGACCAAGAGCTGAGACTGGACCAGTGCAACTACATGTAGGACAATACATATATAGAAGTACACACACGCACGCGCACACACACACACACACACACATACACACACACATACATCCCCACACACACACACACACACATACATCCCCACACACACACAGAACACACACACGCGTACACACTTTCCGGGTGACACCCTGTGTATACAGAACACACATTCAGTAATTTTGAGTCACACACTAAACAGTACAT